>JBAMIB010000119.1:268950-281349 GCA_037177415.1 Kaempferia rotunda | reverse complement strand
GTTTAGATTTCTATTTGTTTGTTTTGTATTCCGCTGTGCTAACAAATGTATGAAGCAATTGAGTGGGGTGGAGCGGTTATTCACCCCCCTCTAGCCGGCGCAAGGGTCCCAACACTGATGACTACCCCATATGGTGTCACTACAAAGGCAACAATTGAAGAATAGTATTGTGAAGGAAGCTACAGCATGAATGGTCATCAGTTGTAAAGGGTGGGGAAGAGTAACTTATATAGAGAAACAACAGATGATTTGAATATAAACACCGATCTCAATGGAAGGGAGAAGGCAAATGTCTTCCTTCACTTCTCTCCTTTTCTTCCTCTTCCTCCTCTTCTTCTTCTTTCTCCACTTCCTTTCCCTCCTAAACCATACCAACTAGTATCAACACAGGTATATGTCTTCCAAAGGAAATTAACATTACTAATTTACTTGAAGTCACATATTATTCATAATTTCCAGAATATTTCTGTCACAAACTTGATCTGTGAAAATATTTTAGATTTATTTTTTCCTATGATTTCTTCTAGGAATAATTTTCCCGAGGTCATGAACTAAATGAAGCGTAATAAGTATAGAAAAGTACTATGTTAATATGCTCTTGAGTTCACACATAGTTAACATAAATCAGAAGACTTAGTCTCATTTTGAGACTATAAAAGGCCCAATCAAACAAATAGACAATCTCACTTTACCAGGTTACAAAAGACATCTAGTGGGAAAGTCAATGAAATTGCACTAAACCAATAGAAGCAGAAAAAAAGCTTATTTTGATCAACAGTGGCAGGCAATACTATAGATATATGCAATGCTACCTTGTTGAGAACAACCAAACATGATTTGTAGGTAGACGCCATTTCCGACAGAATGCAATTAAATCGGGAGTCGAGTAAAACTTAGGTTTACCATGGCCCAGTTCTGTAACAGCAGTCACCACAACTGCCAAAGAAATGATAATATATCAGGAGAACAGAACTAACATATGTTAAGAAACACCATATAAAACATTACCACAGCATCTTGAAGTATTAAATGGAAGGAGGGGGAAAGGGGCAAAAGATAGAAGGATAATTAAATGTTATTTAGACTTGCAGGGATTTTCAAGTGGGCAGCTAACAAATTACATGATTAAAACCGAAAAACAAAATTAACATCTGCTAAGACAGGCAATTCTCCAGTGACAACTAAATTCCAGATTTTTTTTAAAAAAGAAAAAAAGGCTAATATACCCACCAAATACATCACAACAAATTGAATTATGTGATTATTCCAAGAGAAGAACAACCCTTAAACATGAAAAAAAAAAGTGGAATGTGGCAGACAAAAATATGCAATCAGGATTTTTTGTGAGATTGCTTATCAGCGGAAAGCTTCTTGAATACATTGTATGCATACCACAACCATATCCTCTGAGAATAATGCCATAGACAAGTCACAAACTTGAGTTGGTACTATCCTTGCCTCTTTCATATTAAATCCAATCACCCCGAGTTATTCTCCCAGAGAGTTGCAACAATAACCAGTGCACATTGATAGAACAATAATCATTCTTTTAAGACGATTCATGCAGTCACATCAGCATATTCTAAAGGTCATCATAGCATAGATTGTACAGCTATTATGCAATTAGACCAATAACTGGACTCCATGTACTGCTTTTTTTTTCTTTTTGGTCATATGTTAGCTCACCGAGTCAATGCCAATCTATGAGGTTTACAACAACTAATATTTATAGAACCCACAATTGGAAGTTAAGTCCACCTTCAAAAACAATCAGCAGGTAGATGGCTTCCATGCATTCCTTATTTCCTCAACTCTTATAGAAAAAAGGTATACTTCAAAACCAAGATTATTGTGTCACCAAATCTTCTAGTAAAGAACAATTTTGCACGTTAAGACAGTTTTTTAGAAAATCATTATGTTTTCTGTCGATCATGGATTAAATATACTATTATTCAATGATTAAACATTTGATGATGAAGGGAAAACTTTATATTTTCATATCTTGTGAAAGGTACCTGCAATGCTTATCCAGAATAAGGGAGTCAATACATTGTGTAACTGCTCAGCCCTACCATAAAACGCTAGAACTAGAGGAGTTCCTGATCTTACCCAGAAACAGAAGTTTTGATTTCCAAACATTTACTGATCATGTTCAGAAACAGAAAAGAGAATAGGCTATTGAATAGCACCAGTCTTATTCAATAGTTTCTGAACATTTTATCTGAAATTGATAGCTATGGAAACTCAGGATACTGATTGATACTGGGTTCTGGTTTCTGGATACTGAATAAAACTTTAGATTTGTGGGATTTTAGTTTTTCAGGTGATGGACTGAGCATGGTTGTTAATGTAAGTACTCGTTATCATTATTGGACATCCGGAAAATTTACAGCGCTATCAGATTGGTAGGATCATATTCAGTAAAAAAATCAAAAAGAAAAAAAAAACATACAAAAAAAGGAAAATAAATAAATAAATTTGTGGGACCTATGATATTCTATTTCACCCATGGCATTTTCATTAGAAAATATATAATGATAGTAAATATTTGATCGTCAATCTCATGTACTATTTTGTGGTGATGCATAAAATGTCATCTAATGTCAGCTTATGTTCAGGATAATATATAAAAGATGTTGATGGTGCAAATCATTACTGCTCTGATTATTATATAATTATTATCTTAATTAATTATCTGATAATTAAGAGTAACTAATCTGATAAATTAATTAAAAATTTAAATAGAATAGATTAAAGGCCAATTTATTGAATTAAATTGAAGAACTTGATTACAAAAATAAGAGTAATTTATGCAACTGAAATTTGACAGTTCTAACTAAAGTTAATTAAAAAATAATAAAAAGTTCAAATTAAAATTTTGAAAAGACCAAATTAATTTTACAAGAGTTGTAGAAATTAATTTGGATAAGTAATAATTTTGGAAATTGTTTTACAAGAGATGTATAATTTTAAAAGGATAAGAATCTTTTGAAATTAATCAATTTTCAAATTAAAAATTAAAAATTTGTTACTAATTTATCTAATTATTATCCACCTCTCTCTTTCTCAGATATTAACATCACTGCCACCAATCAGACCTACCTATGTCACCATTGTTGCTTGTCGTCTCCCTTCATCTCATCGGACACTAGCACTTCTATGCTACAACAAGATCTCGGCCACGGGCAAATACAGTTGACGAATTTTTCTACAGCTTCCACAAAGGTATGAATGAAAATCATTTTCATTTGTTTTAGATTTTTTTTTTTAATCTCACATCATAGGGAAAAGCTAGTCAGGCCAGTAGAATTCTGATAGCTGGCCATAGTCATTAAGTCAGATCTGATTTTCTATATTATTATTTCATTTGGATCCTACCTTTTCCTAGCAGACATTTTGCTAAATCTGTATTATCTTAAGATCACAGATTAGAGTGGCATGTCATAAGTTTGATTTTTAAGATGATGGAAGAGAAGAGGTAGATATATAACTTGATTTTATCATAACAATCTTTACTGCACAAAATTTGAGAGATCAACTACGTGCTGAAAAAGCTCCTAAATGGCGAGTTTAATCACAACAGGCATAAGCCTGAAATGTGGTCATCACTTCCTAGTCTTACACTGTTCACTTAATGACTGAACCGTAGAACCCATATAAGATAATGGAATTCAAATGCATGATTGTTGAGATAATTTATGGTACTGCATTAACTTGGTTCTTTTTTTAATACAAAGGCTAAAGTAATCATTAATCAGAACAAAAATTCGTAAATGTATCTGGAAATGAGATTTTGATTAAAAAAAATGTAGTTAAATATTAAAGGGTAGACGGTGTAAGTAACTCCCACCAATACGGATCCGATGAAGTGTCGAACCACATTGAATCTACTATCAGAAATTTAGTTAAATATCAAAGCATAATAAAATAATGCTCTAAATTTCAAAATAATAATAATTAGAACTATGAAATTTATTGGTATGAAAAATAAAATGCATCAAAAGCACACTAACATAACACATACAGTATATATCCTTAATCTGGATTCCAAAAAAACAAAATTTGATAATAAAAACAGATTAGGCAAAGGAAACTTCTGTACCATAGTCATCAATAGGCCGCTGTCCATGATCTCCTAAAACAGCAGTTACCAATTCCATTGATATACAGATCCGATTTTCCTTGAGTAAAAATGGGTGAGAATCAATTTGATAAGTACCACAAGAAATGTTAAAAGAGGAACATCTTATGCATGATTACTAAAATATTACAGACAAGGAATGGAAATTTCTTAATGCATAAAGCCCAGCAAGATATTCATGGTAAAAAAATTAAGAAAAGCAAATTGACTACATATACACACAAACAGCATATTTGAAATATTTTACTGAAGATGATTTAGTTCGAATGTATAAATGGTTACAAATCTTTATTTAACATCAGTTTTTTATTTGCAGCATGGATGCATGCTACCTTTTGGCACATTAGTGCACCCTAATGCCATGAGACACATGGTGGCAACTTAGATTCTATGCCAAATGCACAGGCCATCATGGTCAATAGTACAATATTTTTATCCTGATATCTTCCTACCAGGATCACCAACTGGCAATAGTAGATAACAAATTTTGTCTAGGTAAACGATGATAAATTATAGCATACATTGTTTAAAATATCTTCAATAAAAAACTCAAAATTACGTAAGTTAAATCCATGCACGAAAAATTTTGAATTATACCTCCAGGAATTTATTAAACTGTGCTTGCATTTTTCCTGCTTCCTTACCCCATGCCTCAACAAACATCCGGCTTAGGACAAAAACACCAACTGCAGTGTATCTATATGGAGCATTATGCTTTCAGCACCATATATTTGGTATCAAAATTGCAGCTACAAGTAATAAAATTTATGGTGCAGCATACTGCATACATGTTTCCAAAACTGTTTTTTGCATAAGCTCCACCTTCATGGCCAGCGTACATAAAAAGAGATCCAGAGTGTTTGAGAGAGACCTGCACATATATAGATCATGCATGAATAAGACAAGCATGGAATCATATAAAAGAAATGCAATAGAAAAATAATTTTGCACCTCCAAGATAGCTTGCCCATGAGAGACCATCTCTATCATTCTCATTCTTATCTGCAAACAGAACAAAGCACCCAATGAAGACACTGAATAAGAAGTGTGCAATTTACTTTGGTGAAGTATCCTATTTACTACCAGATGACAATTTTCAACAGGAAAAGAAAACAGGTACATAATGAAAGTCAAGAGTAAAGGTCATAGTTATTAAAGATGGAACAAATTGACAGTGTGACTGGAAAAAAACCAGAACCGAGTCGCTTGTTCGGTTGGTTATGTTCACAGAATGGAGTTGTGAAAACCTGGTAAAAAGGCAGTTCAACTGCCAGTTCTTGCAAACAGGAAAAACCAGTTATATTATTCACCTAAAAATCATAAAAATGTCCATTTTCATTACTAAAATACAAAGGATATATATGACATTAAACCAATGAACCAGAGCTTTTCTAGTTTGATTACCAAGTTGATTTTTATAACTATGTTAAAAATGGTTTGGATTGCGAACCATGGTAAGAATGCTCCAGATATCTCTAACTAAGCCTTGATAATCACTTGGATACTGACTATCATCATCAAGAGAAAGTCCTCCAATGTCTTAACAACGTGCTAAACAAGTGGAACCCATACTGAGGCATATTTCATGAAACCCATTGAACTTGCAGAAATAAATGATGTTAACTGTTTAACTTCGTATTCTTAAGGACAAGTTTCCAACTGACAGCTATCTTAGAGCCAACCTCCTTAAAAAAGAAGACATTCCGCAATTATTTTGAGGAAGCTCTGAATTTGAAGAATTAGACATACGGGAGACTACTTAAAAGTAAAAGAAAAAAGAAAAAAAGAGAGCATAAATATCATTTATGTTGATTGTTATTATGGCCCAATTGCAGATGCAATTAACCTGAAACAAGAGGAGAACCACTAACAAACATCTAGCATTTAATTTCCAAAAATTCTCAAATACAAAAGATAAATGAAAAGCTCAAAGCGGGAAATACCTCTTGATCCGTTTTCTCATTCTCGAATTTTGGATAAAAAGTAGCTCTAACTTGGGCCAGAGAGAAGGAGTTATTGTCCACGTTAAAATCTGCTCCCAGCGGGCCTCTGAACAACTTCACCAAGGTGTTTCCGCTACTGGCCGTTCCCTTACATGACGCGGCCACTGAGCTCGTGACATCAACCTCATCTGGCGCAGCCAAAGGAGTGCTCGCGGTCACATATGATTTTGGCTTCCAAATCACCTGCGGATGACTGCTCGCAGGTCCACGGTTCTGCATTTGCGATACGCCCAACCCCCTGGGAGGAGAATGAGCTTCCAAATTATCACCGAGGCTCAACCTTCCAATTCCACTGGCAATCGATAACGAAGCATCTTCCGATGTGGTAGAAGCAGGCCCCGTGGTGTCTGTGACAGCTGCAACAGGTCGCTTCTTCTCCTTCCATCTAGCGGTCTGCTTTCCCTACCATGAGAAAACATTGAAACTGCATTAAATGAAGATATCTCGACCAAGATAGAGATGCAGATCAACAAATAAAAAATTAATGGAAGGCGTATACACAGGGGCCATCGCATTGGTTTCCGATCAGTTGAAGATATACTATTAGACGGATTAAGGCGACAGGAACAATTAGAGGTTACCCGACGAGGCATCTGAGAGGGCGAAGATGAGGAGGCAGCAAAGGAGCGGCGGAGGGGGAAGGCGAGGATCGGAGACGGAGGCGAGGGAAGGCGTAGGAGGCGGAGGAGGAGGGAGGGGGAGGGAGGGCAGAGTTTGGAGGCAGATGGGGAGTCGAGGTTGTGAGCCAGAAGACGAAGGAGGCGACCCTGTGAAGAGGCCGACATTCAACCCTCGCCGTCGCCTCTCACTGTATCTGTGCCACGGCGCTACCGAGGAATCGCCGAATCTTATGCGACGCATACGGACCGGACCGGACTGGCCTGGAGGCCCTGGACTATGGTTAAGGTTATTGGGCCGATGCACATCAGGCTGGCCCCAAAATACAAGGAAAAGCAAAGATGTTTTAAGAAAAACTTCCAAATTCCTATAATTCTGATAAAACGTTGAAGTTAAATATTACTTGATTGATAAAAATAATATCTTATTTATTATTATCTAAATTATGTAAAAAAATAGCTTTTTGTCAACACTAATTAAAAATAATAATATTATTTGTTTCTTAACTCTATACTAGGCTAGAACTTCTTCGTGCCTTTGCTTAATTAGCTAAATTTAGCATGTAAAAATTAGGCAAATATTGTTTTTCAATTTTAGGTAAAGAGTTAGAGTTAAGTCGAGACGTGGCGTTCAAAATCTGTTTGATAAACTAACTGACCATTCTAAAATGAACTAAGTTGTTAAAATTGTTATTCAAATTTGTCTTTATTTTTATTTTTCAAAATCTGTTGAGCTAAGGAACTTAAAATGAACTGAGTTGTTAAACTTGTTATTTAAACTTGCCTAGATTTTTTAATCTGATTTATTTAGATATTATTAAGCTTTTGGTTTAAATTTATTTGATTAGTTAATGTAAATTTATTTATTTATTTTAAAAGTTATTAATTATTTACCATGTTAATGAAACTTTTAATGAACATAATTCATAGATTTTATTCATGATATTATTTCTAAAAACGTTAATATTATTTCTAAAAACGTTGGCTTCTATAGAACTCAATCGAACAAAATTAAAATTATAAAAATTAAACATTATCCTAAAGTGATCAATTCCAAAAGGTCTAAGATTGTCGAACCACTTTGCACTTTTCAAATTTAAGTTGATGACCGATAAAAAAGTTTCATAAGATTAAAGTAATTACTTTCAAAATTATTCGATTCAAACTTAAATACCTCAATTATAAATAATAATAATAAAAAAATATAATTCATAAAAAAATTATAGATAAACAAACAAAGAACAAATATATTCATTTACGCATATTTGTTTAACCAACTTTATATGTATTAAACGAATAACTCTCACCGATGCATGCATCTACAATCATGGATGTCTCTATATAAGCAGCTTATATATCGTTGAATGGATTTAGGCAACCATTTCGTTGAAAACATATATGAAAATATAAGCTCAAATTTAAGGCAAATCGCAGAACACAAACTTCATGCAAAATCCTTTAACATCTTTTAAATTAAACAAGAACCCATATTCTATTTCCAAATTCAAAACCAAAACATGCAATAAATATAGACTCGAGGAAATGTAACATGTCCGAATGAGGTGTTCTTAAAGACAAACAAATTGGTTGCGAAACTAACATGAAGCAAAATCCTGGCTTATCGAGCTAAGAGCTAATGTGCAGACTCCGCGCTCACTGTGACACGCCCAGCCACTTGGAGAAGTTATCGAATTGTGCATAATCACTATCCGAGATCATTGTTTTATACCACGCCCGTCCAGCAGCCTTGATTGCAGCAGCTTCTTCCTGCGAGAAGAAAATAAGATCACAAAAGAGTTCATCAACATTTTTTATGACAGTTGTATTTACAAGAATTCAAGTTTTATCCCTATTCTGAGATAAACAAACATCGCACATTTATGGGTAAAGCAAATAACAAGGATTTGATCAATGAAGTATAGCCAAATGCTTGTCTGCCAGAACCTTGAAATAGAACATTATTAAAATGTACATCTTAAGAAGTAAATAGCTAAACATTTGTAATTTCAATGTAAGTAGTTAGATAATGTTTAGGTGACTCTAAGAAGCCAGTCTGTTCCAAGGTTCAGGGGTTCTATTTCCTAATGCAGTTCTGCTTTGTACTCGTATTAATGATGTTCTAAGTAATTAATAGTATAATTACTCATTAAAAGAATTGTTCTATACATGTATATCAAAATTGTGCATTCAACATGCTCGTTTAACAAATCCTACCAGACAAATAATTTAAACTCAACAACATAGAGGATCAGAAACAATACAATAGAAAAGACAAAAAAGCAAATTTATGTTTGAAGCTTCAATATGAACACTCAAAAGTTCTAAAACTCACAAGGTACTAGTCAGGTGTCAGACCAACACCTAGGTGGGAACTAGGCAATGCTAGGCGAATTTCTCAGTATCAATTTAAATTACATAATAAATCGCATTATATATCTCTAACATAATAATATTAAATTTAAAATAAATTTAAAATTACATAGCTACTAAAATATCATAAATTTATTTTACTTCTACTCCATTATTTTCAACATCTTATTTTTCATTGAACAACTCAATATCATCATCGGTCACAAACTCAACATTACATTTCAAATTTTTTAAATTGAGCTTTAAATTTAAAAGCTCAAACTTAAAAAATGATAAAATCGCTGCATTATTTTTGTGACGCCTAGATGATTCGACCAATTAGTCAGTGCGGCTGGATGGCGACTAAACCAATTCTTTTGAACACTGTGTGCACTGAACCATTTTCTAAAAAAATTGCAAGATTGCATGTTCTTTTTTTAAATCAAATCCTAGATAGAGTGAATTGACAGTATATCTTTAATTGTATCAAATGTTGAACTAGTATTAATTAAAACAAGGTCGTATTTTTAAGTTACGGAAGAGAATAAAAAACAAAGAAGTTAAGCGGAGTACCTTGGAAAGATTTGTCCTCTTCTTGTCAAGCTTTTCCTTCTTTGCCTTCACTCGTTGAGCTTCTGCAAGCAAGGACATCCTCCTGGCAGTCTTCGCATAAGGATTCAACTTCAAAAGCGTGTAGAGATTCTTCAGAGGATTTTTCTTGATATGACGTCTCTTTACGTCCTTCTTGATCGGGCGGACCACGGACTGCACCTCATCCGAGTTAATGATCCTTGAGAGATCAGGATTTAGCATCTTCGCCCGTGGCAAGAGAAATCCTTTCTTAAACTCAGATGGCTTATCAAAGGTTCCAAAAACATGATCCAGCTTCTCAAAGGCAGATTTTGTCCAGATGATGAACCTGCCGATATGGCCTCCCGGTGCCAGCTTCAGAAGGTTGAGGCGCTCCACATTAGCAATGTCGATACCAGGGATGTTCCGGAAAGCTTTGACGATCTTAGATCCCTCTGTGCCGTAGACGATCAACGGGCCCTTGCGCGAAACATAGCGGCGGTTTCGCATCTTACCCTTTCCTGGGCGGATTTTCTGGCTGTCCTTGGACTTCTCGACATCAGGAAAAGCACCGATCTGCTTGAGTACCTTGATGGCAGCCGCAGTCTTCTCTACGCCTTCAGCAGAGTCAGAGACCACGAGGGGGATCTCGGGAACGGACTCGATGCGGTGTCCGCGGGCCAAGACGATGGACGGAACTGCAGTGGCAGCAAGGGCGGAAGACACGGCGTAGCGGCGCATGCTGATGTTAACGCGACGGTGCCACCGACGCCAGATCTTGGTGGGAGCGAACATGCGACCGCCACGGCACATGTTCCCGAAAGCACCCTGGCCAGCACGGTGGGTGCCTCCACCAGGAACGCGAGGAATACGCGAAACGGCACGACCGGTTCCCCAGGACTCGGCTGAGGTCTGGTGGCCGGCACGCTTAGAGACGGCGTAGGGCTGACGGCTGTTCTTCGATAAATTAGCGTGAACGAACCGGACGACGTCGGGGCGGATCGGGGCCTTGAGGACGTCGGGGAGTGGGACAGTGGCAGCCGTATCGGTGGCCATATCGCCCTCGAGGGGCTGGACCGTGACCAGGGGGCGAACAGCTGCGGCGGCCATTACGGAAGAGAGAGGGCGGCGGCGGCGGCGGCGGCGGCGGCAGCGTCTGTTAGGGTTAAAGCGAGCCCTCCGAGCGGAAATGGACGGAAGACACTAGCTTATAAAGGGAGTGAGACGTGAAGTAGGGTTTTTCATCCAACCGTTCGTTGGATTTTTAACGGTCCAACGATGGAAGATTGAATTCCATAATAAGCCCACTAATATAAACAGGCCAAGGCCCAATTGAAAGCCGCAAATTCTTTGGCAAGTCAATCCTTAACTCATTGAGACAGTAATCCAAGGTACCTTTGTTTATTTTTATTTTTTAAAATCTCGTGTCTAATTTTGCCCGATTAATTTTAAAGGTAGATCTTCTTCTCAGTAATTCACTTATTAATTGACCTCTGTGATATTTATCTCATTTAGAATTCAAATCGAGTGAAAATTTTCTATAGCATCAGATCAATAATTTTAGATTCAACGTTGTCTAATATAATTAATCATTTCATTTGGAACTCAAACATAATTTTCTTATTGAGTTTAAACAAGGCACTATACTTGTGGGGTCTAACCGTCATTATTCTGTCAAAGATTTGTCAAGGAGTTTATTACAAGGAGTTTGGAGAGTTGTGACTTGTGAGTGTAGTTGATACCATCTTGATCGATTTGGGATCAGATCAATAGGTTTTGATCGTATAACCATATCAAAACTTCCTGAAATTTTATGATTAAATATTATTATAATTGTACATGACTAATAATTAAAAAATGACTCAACGAAATGTTACTTTTTATAAATGGATTAATAATTTTACACTAGTCATCGCACACGTGCATTGTATGTATAATATAATATATGAATATGCATAAATTAGGTGTGTCAAATCAAAAAGCTAAGAAAAATATATTTTCTAACATAGTTGACGTAAGATATTTATAGAAACTTCTTCATTTGCAGTGTTGTCAATTTTAAAATGTGAGACTAAAAAGAACTATGACAGTGTATGTTTTTTATATAAAAAACATGCAAAAATTACTAATAAGCTTTAATATAATCCATGAATAGCTATTAATGAGAATTTTTTTTAATAATATGTCACAGCTGAATATCGAACTCTAGATCCTTGATTAATTAATGAGAAAATATTTCAATAACACGTCGCAGTTAAGAATCTCGAACTCTAGATCCCTAATTGATTTGATCCTGTTTGTAAGTGAGCAGTCGAACACTGGAGAAAGTCCTCGTCCACGTGGATCTGAGAGTCGTCGATGAAGCTGCAAGCGACTTCCTGCACACCAGAGACTAGCAGAGAACGTTAGCCAACTAAACAGGGAGTCATCGCTCCGTGTTTGGTCCTCCGACGCTCAAGTCAGCCCAACGATGTAGTGGAGAAAACATGCTGAAGAAGATTAAGATCCGAGTGATAGCGTGCGCGTACCTGTGGCCTTTGCGAGAAGGCCTATTTATAGCTGTTGGAGAATTAGAGTTTACCTGACAACTGTCAGTATGCATTCATTACCTTCCAAATTGAGCCTTCCATAAATGGGTTGCTCATGATTGCATGCGCCACGAGTAAGCTTCTGGTAGGCTTTCTAGTTGGCAGGGAATATTCCTCTGACATTCGGTTAG
>JBAMIB010000119.1:222006-235062 GCA_037177415.1 Kaempferia rotunda | reverse complement strand
AAAGGATCATTAGAAGAACTGAATGCAAGGGACACAAAGATTACTTCCGAGTATTGTCGGGCAATTTCTCCACTGCTCTGTGAACATAATCCCAAAGAAGTTTGGGTTGGAGAAAAAAGGAGTTGAACAATTGTAATAAATAACGTGAAAATCGAAAATGTGTATTTATATGGGTTCGAGCATTCCCATGCTAGTTAGTTCTCTAATACTATACCGCCTCTATGCAATCCTCGACATCACTTCTGCAGAAGATTTGAAGCAACCACTGGTTGTAATCCTTCAGAATACGGCTAGACAGTCATAGATATAACTTCATACGGTATCGGTGTCGCTGATGTCTGCTTGAAGGACGAAACTAGGGAATGATGTTGTTATGTCCCTACATGAACAACATGGAATCACCATACTTCCTAGCAAGGTCTCTTTAGAAAGAGAAATATGCAGAGTGTATAGAGATTGTAACTGAGTAGTAGTGGAACAACTAACAAAAGATTGATGTTTGAGCCAAGAACTCACAATAAATAAGGAAGAGTCATATTCCTGAGAAGAGAAGGATTTTTTTTGACAAAATCCTTCCATTCATCTGGGTCGATCTTCCCATCGCCTCTTGCATCTGCCTGATTGAAACTCTTCAAAAGACAAGAAACATGTCAATTTCTGTTTTGGAATTTAATTATTTAGGAAAAGATCCATTATCACACTCACCTTATCAACAATTTCTTCGACGAGTTCATCTGAAACAGACAATTCTGATTCACTGAGAATAGCCAACACCATCTCCTTCAACTGAGAATGTTTTTCACAAGGTAAGATTAACCATGCAATATAAAAGATCCAACAACAAACATCCAATAACAAGGAAATCTCAAGATTGAAAAAACAAAATTATGCTCACCTCCTCGGGTTCTATGAAGCCAGTTTGCCTTAAATCATACAGTTTAAATGCAACTGCAATTAAAATGAAGGAATCAAACATATCACTTGCAAGGCCAGCATACAAGAAGCTAGTGAAATGCTTAAGCATTTACATTCAATTTTCTCTGATTCTGGAGCTCTTGGGTGAAAGATGCTAAGCGACCGAACAAATTCTCCAAACTCGATAGCCCCATTTCGTTTGATATCAAACAAGTCAAATACCTGAAAAATATGTCAATATGAATATCTTGAACAGATTTATCACATGGATAACTTTCACGTTTGAGAAGAAATTTCACTAGGCTCAAAGTTAAACCAGAATGCTGACCCTGTCTGCAAAAAGATTTCTTCTGTTTCTGTTCCTGAACAAAGCAAGGTGGAATTCTTCCTGCTCAATGGCATAATTAAGAATAATGAACAAAACCTTGGAATTCTTCCTGCCCTATGGTCACGATACCATAGAAGTAGTTAAATGGTTAAACAACTCAACTTTTTAAATACATACCCGATGGATTAACCCGTCCGGAATGATCAAACAACTCAACTTTTTAAATAGCTCATGAAGTGCTTGTACGTCATTGACAGTGACTGTCGAGCGGAAAATAAATAAGATTAGATATAAATTTTATAATAGTTATAATAGTTTTACAGGGTTAGTAAAAGGAGAGCTAGAAAGAAAATACAATTTGTTTGAGAAGCAAGAACCACAGGGTCCTCGTATCCGACTGCGTGTTTGTCAGTAATCTTAGACGAGAAACAGCCCATCAGATTTAGCAACCAAACCATAGATATCAAGGTAAGGCAAGCTGTATCTCAATTCAGCTTAATGACTTGCTTAGTTAGGGAGAGCTCCTGAGAAGGAATGGAGAATACACAATCAAACACAGAAAGAAAGATATTGATGGATAAATGTTTCGCAATCAAGAATGGAGCACGGAGCCATGTTTAGTGCAGTGAGGATAACTGAACACACCAAAGTCTAATACTGAACAATCTCCTATGCAAACACATAATCATATCACAACAACAACAACGAAAATAATAATATTCTGAGCTATTCAATCATCATGTTTTACCTTTTACGTTTCTATTTTTGTGATTAGATTGATGTTCACTGAATGATCTGTCCAATCAACATAACTTAGGACGATTAAGACGTCTACGCAGATCTTCTATTTCAGGATTCATCCGATGTTTTCATTTCTTGTCCAATAATAAAATTTTCAGCAAAATTCTTTCAGAATGCAATGCAATTTTAGGCAAACTCTTCGCTCCAAACAGTGTAAACCCCCATCACACTACCAGAAACAACAGCGATTTCAGGATCACCGTGCCATCAACTAGTAGATCTAACTCATGCTAACAACCGCATTCATGAAAAAAAAAAAAGGGGCCTAAATACCTAAAAAGATCAGTCGATTGAGCTTCGACTTTGTGCCCGCCGCGAACTTCGATTTGAACCTAACGAAACAAAATCATAAAACCAATTCCCCCAAAAAGGAACGAGAAGAACGAAATGATCCGGTCCCCTTAGAAAAACGCATTCCGGCGTCAGAAGGAAACCAAAAAAAATCGACCCAGAAAAAAGCGATAGCGATTGAATGAGATAAGAAATGAGAAAAAAACAGGGATTTCCACCTCTGACGCCTCCGATTCAGAACACCATCGACCTCGCACCGCCATGAATCCCTCGTAGATCAGGTGCCGCCTCCTTCCTCCTCCTCGGCTCCTCAATCGCAAGGGCTTCGCTTCTTCCGTGCTCAGCTTCGTATTTAAACCACGATGACAAGAAAACCGCTCAATTGAAAATGCTGTTAATTCATTTTAAATTTGACTTCCCCAAAAAGATGATCTGACTTTACAGTTGATATTTATAAACCATAATTCAATTTCTGGCAAGTTTTTAAAGAGAAAGTTGTATTTAGCTTATCAATATCGTCCATTTTTTTTAAAAAGAAATAGACAATTGTATACGTGTAATTAATTATTTTTAATAAATCAGCATTAATGATGTTTTGAAGAAATAACACAAAAATGACTATACTTTTAAAAATTAATACCGAGTTCATGGTTTTTGATAAAGTCAACATTAAATAATTATTGATTTTTAAAATTTTTGTGTTTTGATTAGCCATAAAAAAGATAAAAATAAAATAAAAAAATATTTTTTTATTCTTTTACTTTTATAAACGTTCCATTAATTTTAAAATTTTTTATTAAACTTTAAAATTAAGCTTTTAAAGGTCATCAATGTTTTTTTTATTAGAGTAAAACGGTCGATCCTACAATAAAATCAAGAGAATTAACCCAAAATCTATTATAATAAACACTTTTATAAGAATCAACTGTGCTAATCTGTTTTTTTATAAACTTTGATAAAATATTTTATTGAAGCCTACAATGAGTTCTAATTAATTTGATGAAGCCTACGATGAATTTACGTTAATATCTCTCAGCTGCGGATATTATTGAAAATTTTTCTCTCTCAGCTGCGGGTATTATTAAAAAAATTTCTCATTAATCAATCATGGATCTAGAGTTCGAGACTCATCTGCAGCATATTATTGAAAAATTTTCTCATTAAAATCCAGGATCTAGAGTTCGAGACTCAGAGCTTTTTGGCTAAGATCAAGTGCAATATCTGTTCTTATCAGTTTAATATCTTATATAAAAAATTAAATTATTTTTTTATGACGGAGAGTCTGTTACAGTAGTTTTTGCTCAAAAGTTCTTAATCATCCCTCTTGCGTTGTACTACTATATGGGCTCAGTGTATCATTATCAAGTCAATTTTATCGTATTCATATATTATATTCCACATATAACGCGTGTGCGCGATGACTAGTATATTTAAAAGATGGAGTATTTTGGAAAACTGTGATGCGTTCTTGCGAATTAAAATTTTATAATTTTGATTGCGCCTTCAATAAATTGCTGCAATCCGAAATCCACACTCATGCTGATTAGACGGTCATTTGTTCCAGCTTAGGATCGAGCTCGAGCTCAACTCTACAGGCTTGAGCGAGCTCAAGCTCGAGTTAAGCTAGTATAGATAGAATTGAGCCGAGCTCAAGCCTAGGCTGACTCAAACTCAGCTCATTATCCCCTTTCAGTTCAGTAGATCTGATTCATATGGAACAGATTCAACTCAATTACAAAATCGAAGAACTTTGGTCGTTTGCTCAATGTTGATTGCTGTATCTAAACTGATGTAATACGACCGTGTGATGATCGATACCGCTGTGTCACAACTGACTGGAGCATGATTGGAGTTTCTGTCAACTCCATGCACAACTGTTTGTTCTTCTCCAGTGATCATTATTGTTGCAGAGATTTCAGCCGTCATGACTGATTCAGTATTATCGATATAGAGCTTCTAAGAACAGTCTAGGCAGAAGCATATGTATGAACAATAATACTCAAGTACTTGGAAGAATCTGTGCAGAATTCCTTGTAATTTTATCCATTCTTTTGAAAAGAGACTTTGAGCAAGTTGGAGGCTTTGATCGAGTGGCACCCGAGGCAAGGAAGATGCCTTCAATTAAGGCATTGCCTTACAGTGTGGATCTAATTCCACGAGATTAGGTTCTTCCCGGAGATCTAATGTCTTGTTCTAAAGAAGCTCAATTTTGATATACCAAGCATGGCAGTTGAAAGCATTTCTCTAAAGCTCACTCCAAGTAAATGTCCTTCGCACATGATTTCGACTCGAATGACTCCAGTAACTTCATGGTCCCTGAGAAATAACTGCATGAGTGCATTTATATGTAAATGTCTCAAAATATCTTCAAAATTGTAGATATGGACTAAGATTCTCACATAGCATTCACATGAACTCTAGAAGTTTTCTTCTTCCTTGATTAGGCAGGCTAGGCTCTCTTCTTCTTCCTTCTATTTTGGAATTAAGTTGAGGTTTGAATCACTCTTAAAACCTAACTGAACTATCAACAAAAATTGGAATCCAGTGTGATGTATTGTTGCAAAGGACTAGCAATTCAGAAATAACTGCAAACAATTAGTAAGTGACTACAAAAATGTTAATAATGCAAGTAATGGTTTCCTTGACACAAATCTAATAGTACATGATTTAATTGGAAGTAAGAGACTTTAAACACAAACCCCTGATATGTAGCGGAGATCCTAATAAGGTTGTGAAAATGCCGAGAAGGCCACTGTTCGACTCATCAGGTTTTGGCTTGTGCGCCACGAGAACCTTCTCTTTGTGATTGCTTTGCAAAACTTCCACCTTCACCTGTAAGTACATCAGGGCAGCAGAAAATTATCACAGCGCAATGGGCATATGTACACCGCTTTGAATCGCAATGCCTAAGAAGCTCTTGCCATGACAATTTCATTAGTACAATTCCCCAAGTAGCTGCTTCATGAAGGTTTTTCAATTTAGTGAATAAGCACTTTGAACAACAGAACAATACATTTGCAGGAAATCAAATTAAGAACTTAGAGAAATCTGCGACCTTGTAAACAAGGAATAAAAAACATTCATGTTCCATGTAGTATAAAAGAATGAGAATTACCTTTTCACAAACTTTACATTGATCCGAGATCCGGTACAAGTCATTTCCATTTGTAACTTTTTTTTCCCGTTCACAGATGTTATGATATCTCCCAAAATAAGCCTACCATACTCATCCCTCTTGGTCGGTTGCAGACCCTGCAAATATCAGAAGCGTATGCAGGATCATACCATATTCCAACATCTAAGATCACATTTAAATATTCCATCTAGCTGCTATACATGACCTAAATTTAGGGAAAATGTGAAACTGACTATGTAGTACAAGCATTCTAGTGCAACATAGTGAAGCATATATGAAACTTATGCATTGAAGCATCACTTGGCTATCTTGATTGGACTTTAAACTCTTTTCAACTCATCTTATGGTCAATATCTGGGAATTTAACCAACTCAGGATTTTTCCAGAGCATATTTATTAGGTAGAGGAATGGAATAACACAAAAACTTCATGATGGTGCTAGTAATGCTTGATGAATATCAAAGGCTGCAACAATTAATTTCTGAAACAAAGCTGTATTATGGTCAGCTTTTGAAGAGTGACTTAAAAAGCATGTTTTCTCAAGGAACTAATTTTCATAAACCCTCAACTAAATATTAACAGGATAATGCCAGAGTCAACGGGTACCATTTGATTGTCTTTTGTTTTTTCATGAACCAAAGGCTAACGTTACTAGTATTTCAGTGTAATTTTTGGGGCAAAGGCATTCACGTCATTACAAGATACAACTATGCAATAATCAGCATAAAATTGAGCATTAAGCTTAGTAAAGTGCATCAAGAAAATAGTACCAAATCAGTTGTGCTTAGCAAAAATTTATCCTAAAAGAATCCTTGCTATACCGCTTTTCCAGCCGGACCATTGGCAGGAGCATCCAAGACAAGCACTCCGCTTATTCCAAGCTGTTCAACTGACTGTTCTGGTGCAAATTTATACCCAATATAGGCCTTGTCACTTTACCAATTTACTATCTGCAAGGAGGCCAGAACAAATTAAGCCGGACCAGGCCGGAGTGGAACAAATTAAACCAGGTCAGGCCGGAACAAAGCCAATCATTGTGACAAAAATAACCAGCGAAAAATTAGATGAACAGAATGGCACATTATCAATTGATTGTCAAACATTTTGGAGTGCTCAAGTTTTGCAAGTACCCGGAGGGAAAAAAAAAATGGAGCCTCATGCTCCAACTCACAAATCTCACAACTATCCTACTTGTAACTTGGGTTGACAAGATTATCAAGGCCAGAAACAACTTGGATCGACTCAATGACATCGCCAACCTTGAGGTCGGCCAAGTAATCTTCGTTCTCTGTAATGTATCCGAAGACTGCATACCGGCCATCCAATATATTAGCATTGCTAGGTGTTAGCTCACTTTCTTTTAGAAGCCAGAATACTTGGCTTGAACCAGAGTTGTTGTCGAATTCCTGTTTACAAATTCTGATAAATTAGGATAGCAGTTGAGCTATGATCAAACAGCTGGAAGAGGGTGCACTGATGACTTACATCTCGAGCCATTGCCATCGTACCAAATGCATTGAAGGGTAGGCGTGTCTGAGCTTTATATCTTCCAAGTTCCTAGTCAGAATTGTCATTGTGCTTGTTAGGCAAGTGCATTTTGTTCGAATAACAAATAAAAAAAAATCTGATCAGAAATGCTCATGAACAGCAAGCAAGCGAGCACAAGTGAATAAAGAACTGACTAATCTGTGAGACTCCCTAAAGGCAAAAAATGAAGAAATGGACTACAATTTGAGTCTTGATGCTTTATATGTACAGTTATATGTACAGATAAGCACTTCAATGAGATATTAAACAAATTGCATTGTAACCGGTCCATTTTGCAAGAACAAGAAACTTACTTCTAGAGTTTCACCATAGATCGGAGACTTGTCGCCGATAACCATGATTTCAAGTGGTATAGTGCGCAATTTCTCTGTACTAGGATCAATAAAACCTTCTGCAGGTCCTTCAGGGTCCCCAGTTTGCACAACAAAGCCATCCGCTGCATAAGAACTTTGTCATACTTAATACCTCTTTGGTATACAGGTAAATATTCTTCCAAGTACAATTACTAAAATACCTCTTTGAATTTCCATGCCGTCGTAGAAATGCCTTTCAACTAAGTCTATGAAGTTTCCAGCTGTAACTGGGGCATTGTACCCATCAAGCACTATGCGGAACACGCAATCCTGGACGTTGGGATTGTCCTTAACTTTAACCTTCATGTCCACAGTTGCCCTTCCTTTTAAAAGAGGCAAATTACTGTACTCCTCTGGAATCTCGAAAGGGAAACCATCCACCATATCCTCTTCAATACTGCAGAAATGCAATGTCGCAGGAAGTCTCAGCTGCAGTGAATGACAAGGTTATATATGAGAATGAAGCATACATGAAGGCTTACATCAACGTCTAGTGCCAGATTTTCTAACTGTGAGAAGCTAGAAAACTCGAGATACATAGTGTCAAAATGAAAGTTTGCACCGTGATGTGAAGTTGATATAAAGTATAAATATCAAGTGATCAAATAGTTGGACATACAGTTTTTGCCCATTTGCAATTTGGAAGGCCATTTAAATGATTATTAGAACATTTCCAAAGTGGGCTAGGAAATTCATTTATCCAAGCTGATCAACAGACAGTATAGGAGTCCCATTTCAGAGGTATGTCTCAACATCCTACAAAAGTATACCTAATTCAAGTCAAGCCTGACGCATTTAAGCAATACTTCAATAACAACTTAACAGTGAGTATGAAGTTATGCTTCAATTCTTTCCTACAGAGATTTCCTGTTGAGCTTGATACTTAATTAAGAATCTTATGCCTCTGAACAATTATTTATTCACCAAATGATTCCAGAAAATAAATATTCTATCAACAAAATCAAAATAGGGAGGTTGAGCAATTATCCCATTGCAACAAATTGCAATACTAATACATAGTTTGTTTTCAAGTATAGGCACAATAATAACACTCATCAACCTTTGAGAGACAATTTGTGCTTATTATATCATCAACATAGGAAAATAAAAAGAAACACAACCAATAAATATGAAAACAGAAAAAATGGAATGTTACCAGGAAATGTTTGGTTCTCCTTTTGATAGGAACCAAAGTGCAAAATAAGAATTAGCAGCTTAAGTCTATGATTAAAGATACCATTGGCCCGTAACTAATTACCAATGGTAGAACCAAACAGACAGTATAAGAGACCATTGGCCCTAACTAAAATCGAAGATAGTTCTCACCCTCCAACATACTGTAAAAGTTCCTTCTGCTTTGGGGTCACTGCCTCCCTATCTCTTTGCTGGATAATGCCTTCAAGCTCTTGCATCCCAACAACCAGCTTTTCAAGCAATTCCTTCCCATTTTCTTTCTTTGAGTCAGATACATCTTTCAGAATCAAAGCTTTCCCTTTTTCTAGAGCACGAGAAGCTTGTCTCACATTCTACCAATAAAGTAGGGAAAAGAATTAGCAAGGAATTCATGAGAAGAGATTACTTTGATTTAGATCCGCAAGCAAATCCAGACATTAAAATCATGAGTGCCTATATTTCTCATACACATGAGATCATTGCAGGCTTGAAAGTAGCAAATTCAAATAAAACATAAATGACTGTCAAATCAACTTACTCGCTCAGCCATGTCCAATGCCTTAACGCCAGAACTCTTGAGACTATCTGTGATATCCTCAAGCGGTTTCTGAACCTCCCTGATTGCCTTATTATAAATAGGCAATGCATTTCGCAACAAGACACCGGGATCTTTGATAGGTGGACCAGATATCAGCACAGACAGATCAGGCAACACTGGACTCACAGGGGAAGCATGGGCTGGAGAGGTTACTATGGGAGCACCAGTTACCAATCCAATTGCCAGTGCCAAAGATATTGCACATTCTTTTATGCGACATGAATTTGCATTCTGCATTCAAATATAACAATAATAATAATAAAAATAAAAGATTCAGACACAGGAACTGCCCCAATTTTTGCCAAGAGTCTGAAGTAGATAAAATAAACAACGAGAAGTAGTTAGTAGCTTGCATTTCGTTGTTCAAACCCAATCGTGCATAGTAAAAGAAAACAAAGACCATTCTTTATCTTAACTGTGAAAATGAAAGCAATGCTCAAGAACCCATGAGGTGTAGAAAACCACAGTAGTGTTCCAGTTGAGAGACGGAAAAAAAGAGAGAAATTCAGAATAATTTGACCAGGAATATTTCTCCGGACATCGCCAAAGAGAATGTGGATTCTCGAGAATTTCACCAGAGACAATGTGAGCTCGGGAACTTCTTTGATCGACATACTGTTGTACGACATGAAAATTTTAGTGAAGTTTCAACAGAGTAAACATGAAATGTTGAATGAATATGACGCACACAACTCCAGTGTTGCGTGTAGGAACCCAAAAAGGGGGGAAACGAAGCATAACCAAAAAGCCGCCCTCTTTTTCTCAAGGAAAAGCATCACAAAAGAAACTAGGAGGGAGCAGAGGAACTAGTGGGGGGTTAAACAACTCAGGGACGACTATAAAACTCTCACCTTGCCACACCACAAAAAAGAATCGAACTTCCATACAAGAAAACCAGGCACGAAGGTTTAGCGAGCGGTACCTGTTCGCCGGCTAGATTAAACCGTGGAAACCTAGAGGCGGAGCAGCGAAAAGCGAGGCGGGCGCGCCTACGAGCGACACCAGGGGCGAGGGTCGACATCGAGGGTGCCAGAGAGGGGCGGCACTGGGAAGAGAGGAGGGCGGCGGCCATTTAAAGGATGTTGAGCTTTGCCACGAGAGGGGAAATGGGATTAGAAAGCGAAAAGGAGGTCAGCACTCAGCGTCTTGCGGAGGAAGAAGAAGAAGGTGGATAATGTTTGAAGGAATGGCGGCCAATTGAAGGTAGACATGTAAGATAAGGATGTGCCAGGTGTCAAAACGAGACGAAAACGGTTCAGGTCTGGTCTGGCCGCTTTCAGCATGATGGACCGGGCCTGATCCGGTCTGTCACGGGCCGTGACCGGCAACAATCCAACTCCTCGTGTAATTGGTTAATTACTAAAATTGAATAATAATTTAGGAATAATTTTTAAGTTTATGGGAATTAATAAACTCATATGAATTTACTTCCATCCTCATTCTCATTCCTCCTTAAAAATTTAAAAAAATATATAAAATTTTTTTTAAAAAGTAAAAAAAAATTAAAAATTATTTTTTTTAAATTAAAATAAAAAATAAAAATAATTTAAAAAAATAAAACAAAATTTTAAAAATTTATTTTATAAAAAATTTAAAAAAATAAATATTTTAAAAAATAAATATTAAAATATTAAAAATGTAAATAATTAAAAAAAAACAAAAAAATAAGGAAAAAAGGAAAAGAAAAAGAAAAAGAAAAAAATTTAAAAAAAATTAGAAAATTAGGAAAAATAGAAAAAATCCAAATAAATATTCAAAGAGAAAAAAAAGGAGAGGAAAATTAAAAAAATAATTAAAAATAATAATCATATCTAATCAGAGTTTACAAACCAAACGGTAATATTGGAATAGCTAAACTCATTCACATTTCTGCCTCTCAAACCAAACGTCACCTTAGTAGTTTTTCTACCGTCAAATATTTCATAGAAACTTGCAAGTTATCAACTCAAATAGCAATTTTGGAAGTTGAAACTTTGAAACAATCACATAAATATTGGTTCAGGGATCCAAACATATCATTATTATGATTTAGGTCATACATACAACTTCTTTAGGTTTGCACAACATTATAGTCCAATAAAACACATAGGGAAGGATCAACGACAGCATGTGATGTGAGTATAAGAATTTGCAGAATCAAAATTGGGACGACCAATCTGCGGCGCTACCGACTCTGGGAATCCCTGTTTCCTTCTTCGCCTTGTCGTCGACCTTGTAGTCAGAACCGCAGAAATTGCCATCACTGTCGACCCTTGGCACTGGCTTCAGCTCATTGAGAGGATGTTCAAAGCTCTGCAACCCTCCAGATGTAGTGAAGAAACAGCCTGAGAAGGAAACAGTAGGAATGAGTTATATATATACATAATGATTGAATCAAAATTCTCGAAATGTCGTACCTTTAGGGAAAGGGCCGAATGATTTACCGCAACCCTTTTTGATGATACTTATGTCATCGGATACTATAAGATGATCTTCCGCATCGGCTCCCCAGAAGAAGGGAACACTCTCGTGAGCATCCTGCGAGCAAAGAAAAGAATCAGGGTTTTCAGAAACTACATCAAATGAAGCATTGGGACCTTGTGTTGCAATTTAAGATACCTATGTTCTGCGATTTTATTTATACATGAAGGATTTACTTGATCCGAACAGAATGAATGAGATTACAAACTTAAAGACCTCTTCAGAAAGAACGAACTATAGAGACAAGGCTAATGACTGGTTCCTGGAACCACAGATTTAGTAGCTTGATAATGAAGAACATAAAAAGTACCAAAGCGTCAAGTTCAAACCAAGAAGCATAGATCATTTAGTGAACAATAACTATATAGTCGTCAAGGATGAACATCTGGTGAAAACTAAAGATACAGATTATGCTCGTTTACCGGATCATAGAATTGTGTTAGTAGAATATGCATATCTAAAATAGAAGAGACAATTAAAAAAAATTGTGAGAAGTAAAAAAAATGCTTCTTTTAGTACTCACACCAGCAATGAAAGCAGAATTTGATGAGATATCAAACAGAACAAAAGCAAATTTTCCACTGAGGTCTCTCAAAACTTGGCTAGCAGGGAATGGTCCTCTATCTCTCAATGTTTTATAGGCTTCAATTACAATGATTACTTCATTAGCAAGCTTGCCTAACCCGTACTGTTGTTTCAGCGAAGGCAGATTCTCAAGATGCCCTTGGAACATGCAAAATATATCATCTGCCACAGCGAATAATCTGCCAGAATAAAAAAAACACCAGAAAGATGAATCCATTCAAATCAACACTAAATAACTAAATTCCTTCCTCTCTTTCCCAAATACACTATTTTCTCTGTATTTTAGACAAGTTAGCTAAATCTTTAACATGGATCTGGTATTCGAATTGAGAACTAATGGAGAGGTAAAAGTTACCAGCCACAAGTTAATCAGTTTGATATTGGCTATTTACACAACAAATTCAGAAGGCCAAGCAATCTTGGATGATCTGATGACAAAAACCATCTTTATGAAGAAGTAAATCAACATTAAAATACAAGTAAACACCATATCTCAACCAAATGCAAATGATTAACACAGTGATCACATAGAGATGATTTCAGGAAGCTGAGTATGAATCCTGCAATTTGTAATATGCTTAAAACTAAGATCACAAGGTATGATTCTTGCTCTTCTTTCAATAACATTTGGTTAGAACAGTTGAGCGATCATCCCCCCAACCCTACAAGCTTTCTCAATCTTAACAAGCTAATGGTTTTTTACTTGATAATAGAAGAACAGATCAATATTTGATAATTGATGCTATTCACAGATATCGAAGAGATGAAGGAACTGAGCAAACATGCATTTTGTTTAACCATGCAGTTATCCTATTTCCAATTGTTAGTTCAAGGAAAGAATCTACAATTAGGAAATTTAGGGCTTTCT
>JBAMIB010000119.1:168455-179565 GCA_037177415.1 Kaempferia rotunda | reverse complement strand
GAACCCCAACAACAACCGACGCTCCAGGGTGTCGGAGTTCATCTTCTCCGAAGAGCCGTCGAGGGCGGCTGCGGCGCCCCCACGGCCTCAGCACCGGGTGGGGCCGGCGCTGGGGCACGATCGCTCGTGGAAACTGGTAGATCTCGGCAAGTTCAGGTGACAAACTTTGCCAAAATTGCTGTGATTTCTCTCTCACCTGTTCTTCTGCAATCGATTCGTGTACTCAAAATCTTAATTAATGTTTGATCAATTACAAAACTATTGTACATTTCATTACTTGATCAATTCCTTTTCAACTTGTAGGTACATTTGAGAAGCAAATCAAAAGTATACAATCAAAAAACATCACAATCCAAATTCATATTGTACATTTCCTTGCTCTTACGATATTAACATCACATTTCTAACAAGTCCATCCTCACAATCTATCAAATGCTTCATTCTCAAGTCTCGTAGCCATGCAAATTTTTTATCTAGAAAACTCTCTGATCAACTGGCAAATAATTCTTTGGTATTCGTATCAGTCAATGCTCTACTTTATAGTTTTACAAAGGGATCAATAATTAACTTCCTAACCGGGATCTCTTTAGGCTACTATTCGAGCCCCCTCGGACAGTGTAACAGTTGAGGCATGAAGTATTATCACATTCAATCATAGGGTTAAAATTCAACGCCTCCATATCTTCCCCGTGCCTTAGCAATTATATGACTAATAGTCACCTATGATTTACTTTTTCGATGTTAACTCAAACGGATTAACGGGACCTTATGAGCGAACGGATCACCTTTTTACAATATCTTTAGTTTAGTGTTCGCGTCTACAAAATCATAAATGTAGTCTTTTGCTTCGTCATCAGACTAAATTGAGAAGTAGAAAATCAAAGAAAAATTATATGTTGCAAACGAACATACATGTTGTATAAAACATCTGCTTCAATAATATGTTTATATTAGTGCAAGGAACACAATAAACATAACTGAAATAAATATATGATAAACCTTTCTTACCATCATTCATCAGTCATGGAAGATGAACAAATTTAAACCTGTATCAAAGCTTTTTAACAAAAAAAAAGACCAAAAGACTATGAATGCTTAACTGTAAAGTTACATTTGTTCAGTAGTTACGAGATTTACCATAAAAAAAAAGTTGAAGGAATAGAACAGCCCAATATAGACAGTTTCTCATCGTTGTCTAGAACAAATCAACACAAGCAAGAATCTGAAACACCTCAAGTTGACATAAGTGTCATGTGTTGGCTCAACTTCACCATCATGGTTTGTGAATTTTATAGCCAAATACTCTAGGTAGATATCTTTGCGATGGCTTTTGAGGCCTTAGATGCCCATACGTCATCAGAAATAGGTGGGGAAAGGTTGTCCCAAAGTAAGCGCCATCAATATCTAAGGGGAGTCAAAGGGATTTAGATAGCTATACTTCGTAGTCGACATACTTTGTTTTTAGTTGAATATCAATCAACTTAATTAGAAGAAAAATAACTTGTCACATTTGTAAAATTTCAAGAGGGAAAAAAGGATACTGCCTTGATATTTGGATCTCGGATAGTATACATCTTCACATTTGGGGCAATATACTTTCACAGTACTTGATCGAGGAATATCTGATTGTCCAACAGGAAGACAAGGCTGACCAGAGCAGTAAACTCGGGGGCATCTTCCAAAATCGTAGTTCTTAAACTTTTCAAGCTACACAAATTGTCACTAAACAATGAATAAAGGACCAAAAAAAAACGTAAAAACAGTACAGAACATGAATGGAATAATTTTACCATAGCAGCCATCCCTTTACTGGTTAATATGTAACGAACATGAATCATACCATACAGCATTTCTGCTGCTGATTCAACCAACTCATTTTGCTCCTCAGTGAACGTGTCTCCTGCTCAATCAATGAATCCATTAAAATTGATAACTTTACTACAAAAGCTTTAACTGTGTTTGTCTGTAGGAAGAGGAGACTGGAATAGGAGGAAGAAACTCCTACTACCAAATACCATGAATGCTTTGAAACATTTAACCAACCACCAAACGGTAATAACTCAAGGAAAAATTAATACTTCTGCTGCAACGGATAATACAGTAAATTTTCTTACAATCAAGATTTGGAATCTTAAGAAAGGTCAGTGTTTGCTGAACCAAATAAAGCCAACTAACAGAGGTGCTCGACTAAGAAAATTTCTGTAAAAATAAATTGCAAAGAAGCTTACCATGAGAAGACTCAACATCCAATATCAAATCAAGGGCATAGTCATAGTATGGCACTTGACTGCTTAATCCACACAGGTTGAAATCATCTTGTATATAGTCATTGTCAACTTCGCAGAAGAACTCATTCCCTCTTAGGTTACAGAACCATGAAATCCAAGATGAGTCTTCCATGTCAGATCCACTAACATCCGACTCTTCGCTATCAGTATCCATTTCTTCTATGGCAGTGGCAGATACGAAAAGTAAGGCTTATAAACAATGAATGGTGGAAAACTTTAAAAAAAAATTCAAATATAAGTATCATGATAACAAATAAAGAAAAACGGATTGCCAAAATGAACAATATGTGTGTGAGTATTCACAGATGCACAGCAACATGTTACATGAAATGTCATAACCAATATAATTAGATGACACAATATAACAACACGTTGTTTTTAATTATAGGTGCCATCTTTGCATACGAAGGTATAATCAATAAAAATCGATGGGATCTGAACTAAGTTTATTAAAGTAGGCAAGGTTTAGAATGATAGGCACTTGCTTCCAGACATAAAAAACTTTAGTTGCTAAGTTGAGATAATTTATTTTACACATCCTTTTAATTGTAAAACAAGATTTAGAAATCGCAATAATTATCAAAAAAAAAATAATAGGAGTAAGATTGCCCACAACTCATATGGACTGATATGGGGTAGTTGATCACTAGCCCACCTGCCAATTTAAAAGAAGCACATGCAAAAATAACCAACTAACCTTCTTTTTGAATTAAATACACATCCAGATAAACTTGAACTTACAGAAGAATTTGAACAACCAAGGTTCTGGATACGACAACCAATCAAGATCAGGATATACCAACCAAGAATGTGGCATTTCAGCCAGTAAAAACCTAATCGAAACGTTAATGCATCTGCCACTGATTATACGCCACTGATTATAAAGTAAGGAGGTTTCCACAAAACCAACTCACACTTCTCAGGAGCTGTTGGGATGCTTAACACATTGGCTAGCTTGAGTACCACATGTAGAGTTCCATGGGATTCCCCCCACACCCTTGGTGGATTTTAAATAAGAAAGGATTAGATGATCATAATGATGATACAGTAATAGGAGTGTGAAGAATCATTTTTTATGAAAGATTAGTTTTAAATCAGATTATATGATTATATACGATAGTGTGACGAATGATCCATCTCAAGTGTTAGTTCTAGATCTCTATTTTTTTTAATGTTAATACTAAATGAACTTTAATACGTAACAATATTGTATCAATTGCTGAGAGTAAATCGTTTAAATTCAAAACTTAAATTGTGGAGAAATTTTTTAAAATTATGCTTTAAGTTAAATATAGATAAAAGTAAATACATGAAATATAATTTGAATAACAATTAAACAAAATGAGGGAATATATAAGATAGATGGAGATGAAACTCCTATCAGTTTTACATATTTGAAAAAGAGATTTTAATAAAGATATCATTAACAAAATAAAGTGTAATTTGCTATAATTAAAAAAGAGCTTCCTAAGTCTTGTGTGATTATCTTATGCTTGTTAGGTTAAAAGAACTTTTTTTTAAGTCTACATAGAGAATAGATCCCTTGAAATAAAAGACTACATCTTGGTGTCTAATAGATTGAGATATCATGTTGGTGAAAGTTAAAAGAAACCTGTAGTAAGACTAAACACACTTTACTTAGTGTTAACTGATTAAGAGATAATATATACAAAATTTAATATAGTAGAGATGAAAATGTTAATGTAAATGTGAAGTTACAGGATAAATTTTGAGAACAATTAAGTAACTTCAATAATTGATAAAACGGGAAAAAAGTAAATTGGGATGATAGGGACACACAACTAATGCCTTCTATAACCAAACAAGTTGAATCGTTTAGAGTTGAGATAATAAAAACAAGATAAAAAAGAAAATTATGGTAAACATATTAAAAGTGATTTCGTTGTTTGAATCTTTACTGGTTATAAAACATTGTATAGACTATAGAATTCAATAGTGGGTAAGATCCATGTAGCTAACCCAAATAGATAGGACTTACGTGACTTGACGATGAAGAAAAAGATGATACTACTATGTGTGATTCATTTCCCAACGAATATATGACCATAAACAGATCTAGAGAAAAAAGAAGCAATCACTTAATTCACACGTTATAATCAATAACCTCAAAGCAATACCTTGTACAAAAATGGAGTTGTATAACCAAAAAGGAATATAGAGCAAGAGAAAAGTGAGGAAGAACTACCATCTGAGCACTTATTCTTGGATAAGGACGGATCCTCTGGCTGCTTTCCGGAGGAGGTGGAAGGTACAGACAACTTATCTTTTTCTTTTGAATCCATAACCCTCGAAGCCGTTGGCGGAGACTTCTCCAAATGCTTGTCGAGGGAATCGCTGAATCTCTTCCGATCTGCGCCTCCAATCTCCAACTTCGGCCCGCTCCCTCCCCTGTCCCTATACATATCTGCCTCCCAAGGGCTCACTCAATCATATCGCTCAAAAACCAGCTCGAACTCGATTCAGCATATCGGAACAAAGGTAACCCCAAAAAAAAAGGGGAAACCCTGAAATCGAAAAGCAAAAGCAACTATGTTTCCGAGAGCCGTTCGGTTTCGAGAATTAGACGAAAGATTCGGCGATCATGAGAACAAAAAGTCTCGATTCTTCCAACGGAGAAGGGACGGGGAGGAAGGAGCGAGGGCGGAAGCGCTCACGCCTTGGGGATCGAAGAGCTGGGGAAATGATCGGATGGAGGGTAAAAAGGTAATTTACGATGGATTGCGGAGTATCTTAAAGATGATTGCATCAGAACCGTCGGATATATCGTCGCGACTGCATGTGTTCGTCGCCCAACTTTGTCGGTTTGTTTTAGCCATCTATTAAACCTATTTATTTGTCAATTAAACTATATTTTCAAGTGAAAAAAAAAACTATTTATCGGTTTGTCATTAATTATAAACTCCATTTTCAAGTGAAAAAAAAAATTAATTTTGAGTTTTCAAACATGCTGGACTAAAAGTATTAAACATCGCTCCTACAATAATTAAAAAAAAATTATTGAAGTATTTTTATTTTACAACCCTCTCACGAATCTTCCGTCAGAGATGTTCTAAAATGTCACTTTATTTGAGTTTTATTCATTCTTAATTATTTAAAAAATAATTATCATTCCTAAACCTATTAACTAAATATGTTATATTTCTATCATTTCACTCTTCCATTTCTAAACTCCTAAACAAAATATCAACTAAGATCATATTTTGTGGGATAGAAATTGATTTAATATATATCTCATGTATTTATTTGACAAGAAAGAACTACACAACCCAATGCAACATCAAAAAACGTACTTGAACTGAGAGTTTTCTCAAACTAAAGATCGTAAAGAGCGCAACATCTACGCAACGCAAGGAACTCCCTCGAATACGTTGCCAATGGTGTCTCCTTCGGCGGCCGTTTTCGTCGGTTCTTTATCAACGTCCCTCCAGGGTGCTCCACCCTGGTTGCCCTGACTCATGGCCACAACGGTAGCAGTCCGCAGTGGCTCTTGGCGCGGCAATGCGAGTACGCATTCCAATCGATTCACGCTCCGAGCTTTATGGAGCGCAGGAATCTTTCGGATTGGAACGACGACAGAGGCGTCGACGTCCGCTGTTGCTGGCGCCTGTCCTTGTCGACCATTACGATCAGCATCTTGTGTTGTGTCATTTATCATCCTCCTCTTAGGCGGCCGTCCACGGCGCTTACGCACCGCCGAGGAACTGTCTCCACAGACGCTATTAACCTCTGTAGTCTGCGGTGCCAGTGCCTGCTTTGGTCCAGTGTGGCCATGATCGTTACAAACGCTGCTTCTGCTCTTGGGAGGTCTTCCGCGGCGCTTAGACATGGAGGGAGGGGGCAATTGATCGACGATGGGCAAGCCATGGGGTGGCTCAGCGTCAAGAGGGCCAGGTTCAGACAGCAACCGTGTGGACTTTGGTTCCCTGTGGGTATTATTGCAGCAGCCGCACTTCTTGGGCGGACGTCCGCGGCAGCAGGGACGGCGGCGGGGATGATCGCCACGGCATGGGTTCCAATGCAAGCGATAGGGATTTCCTGCAGGCAGCTCATAGTAAATTAACAAATACTAAATACTCGTGAAAAAAAAACATTAGGGCATTATAAGAATGCAACTATTAACAAAACCTTAGGTAATTAATGGCTATCAAGCAGAACTAAGATGTTCAAAAGTGCACCAATGAGTCAGCTTGGAATTTGAAAGCTTTGTTCGTGGAGTATATCAACTTGGTTGACATGCTAGTTGTTAGAAGAACGGAGCAAGTGCAAGTTCAAGAATGCATGTGTTAATATTACATCGCGACTCATCAATGTGCAGATGGAATTACGACACTATACTCGAATTATTACGTACTCATTTTATTGTCAATGGCTTTGATGGGTCAGATTAGTAATCAGATCAGCTTGAAGGCTTTAGTTTGCTTGCTAACTAAAATATCAAACATAAACCAGGCAATATCAGATTCAGCTCCATAACATACATAAGATAAATTCACCAACAAACTTATTGTTTGTAGGCTCATTTAATGTTACTGTTAGGACTATAAATTATCAAAGATCATAACTAAGCTTGGTATTGAATTATATGCCAGATTCATAATCAGATCAGCTTGAATTTTTTGTCTGCTTGCTAATTAAAATGCCAAACATGAACAAGGTAACATCAGCTCCTTAACATTCATGAGAAAAACTTGTCAATAATTCACAAACAAACTGTATGTAGGCTCATTTAGTATAAAGTACACAACACTATAATATATAGCCTGAGATTTATTAGTAATGACATTGTTACCGCATATTAAATACCATTTACATGGCAGATAATTAATTCTGGTAATCGTGAAGATCCATTGATATGTGCTCCAAGATCAATCAAAATTTCCAAGCTCAGCTCAGCCTAATTTTCATAGCTTCATCTTTACAGGTAACAATACTATAACTTATGGAATAAAGATGTACTAAGGATCCTAGATTTATGGAAGTTGTCTCCAGACTGAATCTTAGATGGATAAATTTTGAAAGTTTTCAATAATGTAGAACATGATCAACTTCAAAGTAACTTTTTTGTGGCAGTAAACTTAACTGTTCCAAAGCTATGGGACTAAAATTTTGTAACATATACTAAGAAAAATGAAAGAGCTCGCTAGCTAGCTATTCTACCAAGTGTTGTTTGTTAGACATGATTTAGATTGTGTATCAACTACAAATGCAAATCCTAAGGATTATTATGCTTATGTTTCTCTTAAAAGTGGCTACTTTTTTTTTTTTTGAATTCTTTTCAATTTCACAAGAACAACAGACCCAAGTTTTAAAAAAATGGTCAGTATAATGCAACCAAGTTAATTTGAAACTGAAAACCCACAACGAAATCAGTAACCAATTTGCCGCTTGAATAAATCAGACGTACCTGTTCTTGGGAGCGTCCTGATTTTGGAGGTCTGCCGTGACATCGGCGTTTAGGAACTGCAAAGCCATTGTCTCCAGTATTTCCACGGATCATTGCAGGACTAACTGGCTCTGCTTCGTCACGCTGGACCTCACCACGGATGCTAATGGCAGAAATTGAGGCCTCATGGCAAGGGAGAGCGAGTATGTACTCTAATTTTTCGTCACTATGCTTTTCGTATTGCACGAGAATCTTATCATCCCTTGTCATTGGTAGAGGAATCAACTCTGTCCTCGATTGGCCGTGGTCATAGTTGGTGCGGGCAATCGCACCCGTGTCGATCATTCTTTCCCTCTTCGGAGGCCGACCACGGCGCTTACGCCTATTGTTGTCGCCATTCTCGATCACCACCAACGGCGGCGGAATTGCTAGCTCAGATCCGCATTGACGATCAATAGTAGGGATTCCGACTCCCCTCCTCTTGGGCGGCCGTCCGGGACGCTTAGGGATGAAAGGAGGCAGCAATTGCGGCAGAGCGGAAGTGACCACGGCCTGGCAGCGGGTCATCGACGCGGATCCATGTGGCTGCTTGCTTGGCGGCTGCGGCGATGCTTGGTCGTCGTGGACAGTCACATAGCGGCCGGGCGCGCCCTGGGCGAACTCGCCCATGCGAGTGAGCTTGCAGAGGTAGTACGGGAGGAGCCGGTCGTGCGCCCATGGAAGCCCGTCATAGTTCGCGCGGATGTAATCGGAGATCGCCGCCTCCGTCGATCCGTCCTCCTCCGCGAAGTGGTGGATTGCAGCGGCGATCATCTGCATCCGCCGCAAATCCAAATCAACAAAAGAAAACCACAAAACAAGGGTTTTTGATTTTTTTTTTTTTTTTTTTTTTTTGAGAAAAGAAAATAACCAGGGCATACGGAGGATGATCCGGTATACAATGATTCGACGGGATTATGGCGGCGGCCATTTTCCGATCAACGTGATGGAGACGGAAGCCGAAGGAGGCGGAGGAAGAAATCGAGATCTCCGCTCTTGGGTGCGGATTGCTACCGACGATTGTCAGATCGATGCATCCTGAACATTGAACAGGTCCTCTCTCTCTCTCCAAATTCCAATAAATAAATAAATAAAACATTCACAAGGAAGTTTAATTTTATGGAAACGTGTATCTATCAAAATAACTTCTATAATAAATTTATGATGTATTTACAATTTAAATTGACAATAAATAAACAAAATTAAAGAGAATACCACAGTAACAGTAACAACTTCAATAAATTATATGCCCGGTTGGTGCAGCGGTCATACGCCTCTCAATTTCTCCTACAATTAAGGACTTTAATAAATTAATAAATAAATTTATTTTAATAGGCGATTGATATAAGAAATTTAGACTGTTACAACTAATTAATAAATAAATGAAATGTATAACTTAAAAGTTTTTTCCCTTTTTTGCGTTCATCTGCCTGGTTTACCACTGCATATACAACCTGGTTTACCACTGCATACAATGGTAGGCCAAGCAGATAAGGTCATGTGAGGATTGCGTGTTTAGGGGAGGCTCACATGGCCTTCAAATGGCCAGCTTGTATACTTAATATCAGTTTTAAGGAATGCAAACTAAATGCCTATCAAAGCCATGTTCAACAAATTAAATGTCTCTAGCTTCCATCATTACTGCATCTTCACTACAACTTTGTAGGGCACAAGGCCCACCTCATGCATGCTCCTCCTATATAATAACCATATGACCAGTGGCTTCTCATGGCCACCATGCACCACTTGGGTGCCCTGATCATGCTAGAATTCTACTCCACTAGCAACCTGCGTGCCTAAAAAAATGGCACTATTGTTGATTCACAGGTGATGCCGATCGTAAATGTATCAAGAAAATTTTGATTGAATTGCGGTTGATAATATGCCAAGGAATCAAACAGTACATATGCACAGCCCAACAAAGTGATCAGAAATGGCAGATCATAGAAAGGTTTTGAGTCATAGTTCACATGCGAAAAGAGAGCGGTACACTACTCATAGAGCTAATCAAGAGGCTGATTTATACAACAGCTAGCAATCAAACAGCAACCTGCTTCTGCTGGCAACTGCTGGATTCTTCCTCAGCCAAGCAACAGAGCGACCTTGAGGCAGGAGCAGCAGGAGCAGCAGGAAGAGGAGGAGGAGGAGGAGAAGGAAGTGATTCCCTGCACATTTCCCTCTGAAGAATAGAACAGTAGTAGCTGAAAGTGACAGGAGTAACATTCAACTCAAAGCCTATGCCGAACAAGAAATCTACTTCCAAGTAGTTCATCTCCATTAGGCTGATCCCCCCAACTTTAGCATAGTATGCATTGTTGTAGTATCTGCACGTGTAATGGACTAAAATTAGCTAATGTTTAAGCAATTAGAAATCTTTGTTGCATGTGTTCTTCAGTTGATTAACCTGGGAGATAGATAGCCAATTCATACAACAGTAGTACTCTTAGCTACTTACAACTACTGTATTATACTTGATGTGATATGATGTGATTTGATAATTGGTTCTTTGAAGACACCATCTGTATTCAACTCATTGTTGTCAATTCCCGATATAATTGCAAAGGGCGTTCTGTCGAATGGTTCCAATTATTTGTCTCAACTCTCATTAATTCTCTTCACGATCAACCTGTCGAACATACAGAATTAAACCAATGTTTTTTTTTCTCTTTCTTTTCTTCTTCTTCTTCTTTTGTTTTATTAACCACATGCTGCCAGAATCCTTTTTGACGGCATGCCCAACTCATTCTTAGTTGGCATGTGTAGAGAGGAGAGAGAGAGAGAGAGATGGCAATTAATGGGATCGCAAATTTAAGAACAGAGTAAAGGAAATTAAGAAGCACTAAGCAATGCAATTGCGAGCTTCGAATTCGACGGATTGCAGCATTGATAAATTAAGAAACGTACATGTCGTCCATAAACTTGACGGCGGTGAGGACGCTGGTGATGAGGAAACGGTGGATGCTGAAGGAGTCAAGCGTCACGGCGGGGTGGCGGCCGGCGAAGCGGTCGAGGTAGATGTAGGCGACTACGTAGCAGGAAGGGCTGCAGCAGGCATAGCGGAATATGCGCTCCAGGTAGCGGCGCACTGAGATGGACGGCTTCAGGACGCCGTGGAAGGCCGACGGCGCTCGGAGGCCGCTGGAGGCCGCATCGTTGCGCTCCGCCTGCCGCTGGAGGATGGTCGAGAGGACGGCGACGACGGCCGGGACGGAGACGGCCTCGTCGGCAACAGGCTGCTCCTCTGCCATGGCGAAGGATCTCGCTCCCCTCCCTACCTCTTTGTCAGAGGTGGTGTGGTGGTTGGACAGATTGGAGACGTGGACGCATCCAATCATATATTTATACAAAGAAGCCTTGCCAGATGGGTTCAAGTTAATCT
>JBAMIB010000119.1:45789-57857 GCA_037177415.1 Kaempferia rotunda | reverse complement strand
CTTCTCTCCATCTCCACCGTGCCACCTCATCGGCTTCGTGTGCATTCCTGGGCCCGGTCATCCACGTCGTTCTACGCCGGAACAACTGTCATATTGGTTTTAACGAGTAAAATGTTTGTAACGTTCACACTTGTGGTAAAAGGTGATTCGCTTACTCAGCGCCTCTGTCAATCCGTCCCTAGGTCAACACAGAGGAGGTGAATCACTGATGGATACCAGCCATTAGTACAAATGATTAAGACATGAGAGAAGTTTGAACTCGAATGTAGATGCTCTAAGACCGCAGGGGCCATTAATAATCTGCACTTTAATTAGGACTGACTGCAGTTCAACACCAACCAAAGAGAGATTTCACGGCATCAAAGTTAAGTTTCATTGTTTATTATTATTATTATTATTATTATTATTATTATTATTATTATTATTATTATTATTATTATTATTATTGAGGAGTGAAATCAGGTTGGTTTTTATTTAGATCGGGGCTTAACAGACAGTGGTCCCTATGGCTATGGATATGCGCGGTCAGTGCAAGTCTGAAGCAGGTGGGAGGATGCACCATCAAACAGCTTCAATAAATTCATATTCCGTTAGATAAATCTCTGAATTTTATTTGCACAATTTTACAGCTAGCTAATGGCTTAATCAAACTATAACTTCCAACTTATTTCATCATTAACAAATGTTGGAATATTCGTTTGCAAAATCTATCATATTAATGTACGAATATAATTATTGAAACATTTCTTCTGGCGTGGAATGATAAAATCTATCTATATCCTAAATCCTAATCCTAATATATCCAAAGAAGAAGTAAGGAACAAGCGTCGTCTTGGATCCGAGAAATATGTTCTCGTGGAACCCTCCATCACATGCTTCGTCCCTGTATCGATTTGATGCAAAAGTCAACAAGAAATTAAATAAATAAAAAAAAAAAAAGACAAAAATAAAAAAGAGCTCGAAATTATTTAGTGCTGTTAATTCGAACTCACAATGGACTTTTTGCAGTGAAGAACGGCGTCGTTAATGGAAATATCAGCATTGCTGCCACGGAACAAGTCCGAGCTCGACATTGCATCGCTCGACCTCGGGGAACTCCTTGCGGAGTCCTTGCCCGTGCTCGCAGCCTTGAAGGAAGAAGATGAGGAGAAAGAAGAAGAGAAGGAGGAGGAAGAGGAGGAGGAAGAAGAAGAAGAAACGACCAGCATCAAATCCTTCACCACCTTGTACAACGGAGTCAGGAAGCAGAAATACTTGCGCGCCTTCTTCTTCGGAGACGACGAGCTCTTCGCCGGACCCGGCGTGCTACTCCCCGCGCAGATCCGCCACGCCGAGTCGAATCGGTTCGAATCGACGGACTGAGACTCGGTGAGGCGACGAGCGGAAGGGGTAATGGCGCCGGCGAACGGCTGCTGGCTGTCGAGGAGAGGGAGAAGGTGGCCGCCGGAGAAGATCTGGTCGGCGTGGACTTGATCGGAGCACTGAGGCGGCGGGAGGCTGAAATCGAAGTCGAAGCCGTCGTTCGACGTCGACCAACGCATGGAGAAGAAGCCGTCGGGATCGATCTCGATAAAGGAGACGGAATCGTCGTCATGCGATCGTTGGCTGTCGCCGACGACGACGGTTACCGCGGCCGCAGCTGCTGAGGAGGACTTGACGTCGACGAGCCATGCGTAGGAGAAGCTGTCGTTTGGCTGGAGGAGCTGGTGGGAGGTATCCATGGCGATGGGAATTAAGGAGATGGGCAGATAGAGCCCATAGATATAGTCATCCAGTGTGAATCCTTCCCAAAGGTAAAATTGATTTACCTATTTAATTAAGCCCTCGGGCACGGTCAACAATCTAAAATACGAGATTCAGTTATTCGGGTATAATCCTAAAGGCAAAATTAATTTATATATATATATATCATTAGTGGTGTTGAGAGCAAACACTTCACCTTTTATCGTATAATTTACTTCTGACTGTGAAATCCATTGGGTGTAAACCTACGGATCAGCTTATAATTAAGCTTTGCTCATTCGTAATTTATCGCTTGTCGCTTGTTGATGTCTGCACTGTAGCTGTTGACTCCCCCAGCGATGGGCAGCAGAGTGCCCATGACGTGACATCTCCATAGCCTTGCCTGGTGACCACACACGATAAGCCTCATTTGATAAGTAAATAAAAAATATTAATAAATAAATAAATAATCCAATTTCCCATGCACCGATAAAATACGATTATATGTTTATATTTACTGTCAAAAGGAAAAGAGCCCAACCACAAAGAAACCACAAAGAGGGCCGTGGCCTCGGATCATGAGAACTAGGGCCTGAAATATTTGTCGCTTGTTCAGCCCAACAGGCCTATTCTGTTTAAGGCCCAGTCTCAGCACTCCGAAAACGTGCCTAGATACGTCTCATCCCACGAATGATGTCGAATTAATTTTATTATTTACCCACCCAACAAATATTAAGAAGTGTAGGGCCCAAAACACACACTGTGCGGTGAGGATGGATGAGTGTAAAAGTAGGTAACCCCTAGGAAAATCCCCGCTAATAAGTATCTCTGTCTAAATACGATTTTCCATAGTACGCAATTGCCCCTCTTTCCCTCTCTATTTACTCCTGTCCATTCCGTCTATATTACCTGTCTGTCTCTATGCCTAATCTTGTCATTATGAAGTTTCGGTGTGACATTTTCGTCATTGTGTACCTTTTATTTTTCAAACCCTGTATTATTTGTAAGGCACCATCTTATCCAGATCATTTTCCACAATCAAAATCCTAGATCCTCTTTTCCGCCGTATCTTCTCTTCTACTGCGTCCGATTCTTCCCTTCCGCCGTCGATCGACGGCATCGCTGCCATTTCATCACCGCCACCGGAGCGGTCTCCGCCTTCGCCGCCTTCCTCTCGCTCTCCTTTTTCTTTTTTGCCCCTTTTTTTCTCTTCCTCTTTTTTGCTTTTTACTATTTTTTTTTGTCCTTTTCTTCCCCGTCTCTCTCCTTGCAATTTATTTATTTATTAAACCATAGTTATTACGAATAGCGTAATCCTGGTGTTTTGCGTGGGACACGAGACACCTTGGTGGTCGACGCGGCGGGACACAAGCATGTTGAGTAGCACGCGGACAGCGGATGCGACGCACGGCACGAGAAGCAAACGGAAGCAACGCGACTCGTCGGGCTCGCCTCGGGTTCGATATCCAGCGGCTACAGGGCCCGAGCCGAGTCAGGTTCATCCTGTCCCGGGTCTGGTTGCTGCCGGCGACAACAACCGGCTACTGGCCGGTTGCCTGGCGCATGAATTCCTAACCAGAGGAACGCTGCTGGGGAAGCGATGGGGAAACGAAGCGGGCGGCAGGTCGGAGCGAGACACGGCGGGGAGTTCTTCCGAGTCGTCGACTCGGGGCCAGGAACAACCGCCGAGCTCGTACGCGGAGGTGACCTATTTGCTAAAGGCAGAAGGAGCCCGCATTCCCGGCGTGGTTAACCCCACCCAACTCGCTCGTTGGCTCGAGAGGTGAAGAAGCCAAAAGTTCCATGGTGTATTGTTATTTTGTCACTTTACAATGCAGTACACAGGTTAAATTTCTTTCTCATTATTGCTTTTAAGGGTGTCGTGGTTTGTAGTTCAGTATAATCCATAGGCAACCCAATTTGTAGTGTTTCTAATAATCTATTAAGCTCATGGTTGACAGAAATAACTCTGCCATTCACATGCTTAGCTCAGACGTATACTATGATCACCAGTTCACCAGTACTGATCTATAATGAGAAAGCCCACAGGAGACCTTTCTCGACCCTTTAAGGAAGAAGAAGGTCACAGGCTCTAGCTGACTAGCTCAGCCTCAACCGACCGAAAGCTAAATCACACAGGGACGTACAACACAGTAAAGTCCAATAGGATTGCGATGGCTCAATAGGCGTACAGTGAATTCGTACGAGTTATGCATAGATACGTGACACATGCACCATATATGCATGGTGCGGTTGCCTTCTGCTACAATTAGTCGCCAGATTACTGTAAATCAACACTGCAAAGATCCGGTTGTCGACCAAATTAGAGCATTGCTCGATGCATGTACACTTGCACTGTGCCATCGCTTTGACGAAGAAAATAATTATGAAGCAAACTCTCCCAGAGAGTGTGGAAATTAAGAAATATGAGAATAGATGGTGTCACAAAAGAGGAGTTAGCGAGGTGAGCACGTAGGAAATGATACGAGTTGATTATAGACTCAAATAAGTTACACAGATTATTACAAAATTAATTAAAGTTCTTATAATCTACAACGGTTCATCTAATCTAATGTAGTATGCACACTCACAATCAACTAATAAATATCTCATTAATTATCATTATCTGATCTAAATTGAATACTTTGAAAACGTTGCTTGGGCATTCATGGCATGTCGGGAAAAGGAGGAAGGCACTGCTTAGTTTAAAATTCTAGCAATTTATTGGTAAAAGATTGTTTTTGTTTTTTTACTTCGTGATATATAGCAATCTATTAGTAATGTATTAATTCAATTTTCTATTAGTTGAACTGTTAAATTGCATGGACCACGTCGACAGCTTTCTCATCACATGGGCTAGCAACCCTTGCAGTATTCGGGGTCCCCCTGCAATCTGCATGATTATGTTAATTCTATAGTTAGCTAGGGTATGCAACACTTTGATGGTTTGAAATAGTTAAACACAATGCTTAATTAGAGTACTATTAGCATCTTTGATTGTGGGGACTTTTGTAATTGCTGTCCTTTTTGATTTATTTCCAGCTAGAACTAAGAACCATTGAGATGGAAAACCATGTTATCTAGTAGTAAGAAAGATGAAGAGAAAGAAAGACAGCAAAAGGAGATGGAGAAAATATACACTCCGTTGTTCTGATTTAGAGGAACTGAAGAAAAAAGGAGATCATAGAGCTAATTAACGTACGTTGGAGTGAAGTTTAATTAGTCGATTAGATCGAAAAGATAAAGTAGCAAAATATTGTTCCATACTGCTACAATATATATCTTACAAAATTAGAAAGAAGGTCGTCTACCACACAAGACCCCCTTTAGCTTGTCTTGTTCAATGAGGCGCATCAATAAATCGACAAACGCCAGCACAATCGCCTTGTGGTTCTTCTTCTCGTTGAGCCTCAAGTAGCAACGAAGAAGCTCCTGCAGGCCGCGCCACTCCCTCAGCTCGTGCGCCGCTACCACCTCCTCCATCGAGGCCAGGAAGTCGCGGTACGGCTCCTCTGACAAGACGTCGATCCTCTCGCAGCGGGCAACCTCGAAGTCGAGCTCGTCGGAGTACTCCTCCTCCACGATGGATTTGCTGGTGCAGGGAGAGAAGAAGAACCTTTCAGAAGTGACGGGGCGCAAAAAGAGCTCGTCGCGATCGGAGCTCAAAGACGACGAGGAGGGAAGGGTGGTGGAGTCGTCATCGTCCTCGCAGGGCGGAGGGGAGCCGGTGGAGTAGGAGGCCGAGCTGAGGTGGTAGTCTCCTCGGAAAGATAGCGTCTTGGCTTCTTGGATGCAGATGGGGCCAATAGACTTGAAAGATGACATGAGCCTTTCCATCTTGCCCTTTAACTATCTATTCTCTCGTCGACGTTGAATCTATCTATCTCAGGTTTCCTGTGTCTCTGCTAGCTGGAGTTAGCTTATGGGAGTAGAAGCAGGAACCTCGATCGATATGTATCACGAGTTAGGAAGACCCACCACATAATTCTTTAATTTTTTTATTCTTAATCGTTACTATTTTATTTAAGAATATGAATAATTTATTAATTAATTTTTAATTAATTTAGTGAAGTGCAAATTTAAATTATATTAATGCCTTTTTTTACATGAAAATAATTTTAAAATTTATTAATAATTTCAATCAAGAATTTAAAATTCGAGACTCAGCTACGGTATATTATTAAAAAAATTTCTCATTAATTAATTATGGATCTAGATTTCGAGATTCATCTTAAGCGTTTTATTACAAAATTTTTTCATTACAATCATGGATATAGAGTTTGAGACTCAGCTGCGGTGTATTATTGAAAAATTTTCTTATTAATAGGTGTTGCGCTATCATAATCTATTTAGTCACACATTTTAAGATTGACAACACTGCATGCAAAGAAGTTTTTATAAATATCTTAGGTCATCAACATTAAAAACATATCTTTCTTGTCCTTTTAACTAAGATCAAGTGTATTATTTGTTCTTATCAGTTTAATATCTGATATAAAAAATTAAATTAATTTTTTAAGATGAAGAGTTTGTTACAGTAATTTACTCTGGGGTTCTCAAGCGTCCTTCTTGTGCCTACTACTACATAGGCTTGGCGCACTCTTACTAGTTATCGTAGGTGCGCGATAACTAATATATATATGTGTGTATGCATTTCATGTACATGAAGGAAAGATTCAAGGATGTCAAACAAAGTTAATTGCTGCTGTAAGTGAAAATAATAATAATAATAATAATAATAATAATAATAATAATAATACCACTTCCAGCGAATAGATCAAATTCAAATTGGGTGGGACAACTCGGCAAGAAGAGCTGGATGGATCTGAAGGACGATGGATTAAGTTGAATCGCAACGCACCGGATCAAACAGGATTGCCAGAGGATGTAGATGAGTTCTGAAAACCTGACAGAAAAGGCAGTGGAGTATTAAAGGGGTTAGTCGGCTTGTAAATCCATTGGACATGCCTAATCCGATACATTGGGTAAATAAACAAGTTGAATGGACGCCGACGTGGCAGGCAATCGATCTAACAAGATAGGAAGAGAATATAGCGCTGCCATTCAGGGATGGACATTTGGCAGTTCAAACTGAAGAGAGACAATAACTGCGGCAAACGAGTGGTGAAGATCTATTCCGCGCTGGATCGACAGGACGTTAAGGCGAATCCCTGCATGGCCCATGCATTTGGATATGTACAAATTATATGCTCACCAGATGCCAAAACACAATGAATAGTTTGTGATGGTCCCGTTAATTCACTTATTCAGAGTTCTCGCAATGATCCGTCCAACGCTCGTGAGCTGCAGCAACTGCTTTCAGTTTTTTCCCCGTTTTGTTTTAGAACCCAATTTGGATTAAGTTCGATTTGTAAATCGAGTTTTGTCACTTTTTAAATTATATATGGTTGTACTGGTATTGATATATTTATATATACTCCCAAATAATGACAGAGCCAGCCGAGCTATTCTACCCGGGTTGATCTCAAGTTTGGACCACGAGCGCCGGAGCTGACAACATCGCCCCTGCTAGACGCCCCCCTTTTCCCCTTTTTCTCCTTTCTTCTCCCGGTAAAATTTGATGTCACCGTCGTTTGCTACCCGGGCTACAGCCGGGGTAGCAAACCCCGTAGCTCCGCCATTGCTCCCAGAAAGATATTTCGAGATCAGAATGAGCAGGAAAGTTTAATTAATGCGATTATAAGGGCATGAAGTAATCAGTACTGAAGACTAAAGTTATCACTGATTAAATACGAATTAAGAAATTAGATTTTTTATTTTTTTTTTTATTTTTGATTTATGTTGGGTTATTAACAAGGATTATAAATTTAAAAGAGAATGATATTTCTATTCGTACATTTTTTTTTTCAGATGGACTATAAATAAAATAAAAGAATAAATTAATAATATTATATTATTATAAAGAGATGTGAATAGTTTTAGATATAATAAATCGTAATAGAGCTATTGTTCACCCTGAATATTTACGGAGAGATTAGGAGTAAATCGAGGTGATCAGATATCTGTGGGAAGACCTGCAGCAGCAGAGTCGTAACGATGTTCAACAAGGTCTAAAGCGAAAATAAAAAGTGATTCTTTTGATACGATAAATAATGATAAACCTCAATTTATAAATAACAAATACACTAAATACATAAATAAACTAAAAATAATATATTACACTATTTAAAAGTTAATAAATATTTAAAATAATTACATAAATACTACTCGTCTAATTGTTTTAGAGGCAAAAATATTTATCAAATTTACATAATCTAATTGTCGGACTATTTCTTTCTCTATCATGTGACATTGAGACCAATGCGGTAGTTGCAAATAACGACGAGATGACAGTCGACAACCATTGCACGATTAGAGTATAGTTCGCATGATAGGTCGGTGTTGCATCTGACAGACATCATGCCGCACAATTAGATCATGCAAGCAGATGTCAATCGCTGACCCGCACGAGTGTGATTGCCACTGTGAGAATCGGTACAATTAGGTCAATCGAACGACCGCTATCGTGCAATTATGATGCAATTGGTATTGCATGTTGTAGGACGAAAAAGTTGGTCAGAAAAGAAGATTATGATTACCTCTTGTTCGATCATCCGTACTTTAGTGGAAAGAACGCTGAAAAAGAAATCACGTGCAAAATAGAGTCATGTATCGATGCGTATCTCGGAGCCATGAAAATAGGATTTAGCGGCTGTTTAAGGTTCATGTCTTTCATTTTTTGGTTGGTATAATTAAAAAAAATGGGTCCTTCCCCGAGCAGGGCCTTGAGGCAGTTTCTCTCTGGCCTCATAGAAATTACGACTTTGCGAATTAGTTAGGGTGACCAGAGAGAACCGAAGCAGTTCAAGAGTAACAGAATATTTACAAAGAGGCGTGGAGCAGAACAAGAGTAGTGATCAATTAAATGTTTGTGGAGAATCCTAGACCATGAGAGACTCTCGGTGTTGGAGTTGCTAGAAGATAACTACGGTGTTGTGGCGCGAGGAGAGGGCATGCGACGTCGCCCGGCGCAGGGCGGGGGGTGGTGGGATAGGTTATTTTTACAAAGATTTAGCGACAATTTTCCAATTTCATCGTTGAATTAATAATTAGCGACGAACATTTATTTTCACCGCAAAATTATTTGCGGTATGTGATTTGATTTTTGTTCGCAGCTAAACTTTTATTTTAGCCATAAAATATATTAATTTTGCCACCAAAATATTAGCGGTAGATTTTTGTTTTTCACCGCTAATTATAAAGTTTACGGCAAATATTTTTATTTCTTCACTAAATTATGGTTTAGCAGCGAAAAACCCTTATTTCGCCTCTAAACAATTAGCGACGAATTATACCTATTTGCCGCTAACCTATCTTTTAAACCGGACCCACATTAAAACTGTGTTAGCAACGAATTAATATTCGTCGCTAACATATATTTTTTGTAGTAGATATTTTGAGATATTATTATTTGTGACAAACATATATTTCGTCGCAAATACCGCTATTTAGCTATGAATGTTAATTTCATCACTATTTTACTCTCTTTTTTAGTGTTCGAAGAGACTAAATTAGAAAATCAATACTAGCCATCATATGAGAGAATAATTCCTTGATTTAATTGTTGTTAGAATAAACATTAGCATAGATGGACATACAGAGTCTCCGGACAAGAATGGTTACAACAGAGTTTAATGACCATTTAAAAAAAAAATGATCAAACTACTGCACCAATAACCCAACAGATCAATTACCAGTAATGGGCATTACATTCTAGAACGATTGTGGGTGGCATTAGTGCCACCTATTATCGGTGGTGGCATTATTACAACCTATTATTGGTGCATGGCATTGATTTAACTGGTCTGAGTACCACATTAAGCTCATGCTTTTGTTATGATGTCTTATTATGAACTCTGATCGCGAAACAACTGCAACTCATAAACCATTCTTTGATAGTAAAGAATTCAGGATCGTTGAGCGCATGAAAGGATGCCCAGTCCTAAGATATTTTCTAGGCCAGTTTGGTATATAACCTTCATCCCCACAAGCAACCTCTCACTTGAACTTTGACATTTTGTCATCTTTTGATGCTTGACAAGGACTTGGAACATATTTTATGGCAACTGATGTTGATGTTGTCCACACATGGTATCTGACTTAGCATCTACATAAATTTTCATGAGGATAGAAATGATTGCATTCGTGTAACCAGAATCAGATTGATCTAGATGTTAATTTGTTTAATCGTTCAGTTGAAGTGATCGGACTCAACGCCCTGAAATTTTGACTCTGGGTTTTAAAACGTGGATGGCGATCGACCAGAGAGCTACAGCACTGGATCTACTAGTCACGGGGAGGATTGCCATCGGGACAGCGGAGCAGCTTCAGTTCTTCCTTCGTTTTTCGCTCTTTGATCTCCTGCTTTGCTAGCTATAAAGCAAATGGCGTCTCGCCTTCCTTCCGAGCATCAAAATATCTTGAAGCAGATTATATAATTTGGTGGGAGGAATTAAGGATGAAGCTTTCCATGTATTTTTCAAGGCTTTTTATGCTACTGCTGCTGCTGCTGTCGCACAGCAGTCTCTACTTCGTCAACGCGCTCAACGTCGGGGTGCAGTTTGCCGACGCAGCTATCAACGAGGTCCATCTCTCGTTTTCCAGTTGTATGACTCTTTCTTTCCTTCAGAAATGAATTAATGCTCTGATTCTTCTTCTTTTCCCTTTTTTTTTTCTTTTTCTTTTTGTTCCGCAGAGCTTGACACAATCACAATGCAGCCGGGTGTGTGAGCCTCTGCAGGGCACTGGTAGTGCAGAATTTTTATATTAAAAAAAAAAGGGTAAATTAGAGTCGAATAGGCAGTGAATGTTGAGCAATTTTATGTGACATGCAATTGGCAGTGCCGCCTTTCATCCGATACGGGAAGTACTGCGGCATATTCTACACGGGGTGCCCTGGCGAGAAGCCCTGCGACGCCCTGGACGCCTGCTGCATGGTGCACGACGACTGCATCGGTTCCAAGAACAGTTAAATTGCTTTTGCTCGATTAATCCTTTTTTGTTTCAACGTGAAATCGTGTTCGTACGTCTTATGGTAATTGGTTGATTAATTGAGGGGAGAGTGCATGGGCAGATAACTACTTGGACTACGAGTGCAACGAGCAGGGTCTGGAGTGCGTCGAGCAGGTGAAGGCGTCCGGCGCGGGGAAGGCGACGTTCTTGAGGAACCATCGCACGGTGGACGTCATCCAGGCGATGATGGAGGCACCGTTGGCCGGAAGAGTGAGGCACCCATGACTCAAGCCAGGCCTAGCATAGACTATTATGACATATGCCTGGGGCTCAATAAAATTGGATCTATTATTTTGTAATACTTAAACTATCAATTTTAATATTAATTAATGTATGCACATGTGCCCATATTAATAAATATCGATGTTTTTCCTAATTTATTTTATTGGTCAATAATTTTTGTCATAGAGTTAGATCCATCATCCAAGATTAATCAGTTATTGAATGTCAATAAAAAAAAATAAATATAAAAGTTAATAAATGTCATACTATTTCTTATTTTCGTCGGTGATAAACTAATCAATTCACAATTCATTAATGTAAATTAATTCCTCATTTACAGTTTACACTTATACTTATTATGTACCTGCCATTCTTAATTAATTAATTAATTTATTTATTATTATAAAAATTTTATAATTAGGAAACGGTGACCATTTAATTATTTACCTGGTAAAACCTCATCCACTCTTCCCTTTTCAATATCTCTCAAAACCCTCACCTTCCCATTTTCTTTCTCAATTTCATATGTTTCTCATTTCTCATCGGTGATACTCTTAAAAGACGCCCTTCTCTTCTTTCATCGAAATATTTATTTTCTCACTTTTTTTTTTGTTTACTTCCTCAATAATAACATGAGTTATAGGTTGTTTTATTCAAATACTAATTTTTTTAAATAGTATTTTTTTCATTTTACTATAACAAATATGACTTTCCGCAGCACATCATCAACAACGCGTGGTTAAAGCATGCCGTTAATAATAATTTTTACAGGGTACCCAATTATGTACGACGCGAATAGTATAATATTTTTATAAATGACGGCGTGCAAATAAAGTACACCGTCAATAAACATTTTTACGGCGTACATAGTACGCTGTTAAAGTTTAATATTAACGGCGTATGAAGCACGCTGTTATTACTTATAATACATATATAATGACGGCGTACAAAAATTCACGTTGTCAATAAACAATATAAAAATTTAATAGCGCACAATGTGTGTTATTAATAATATTAATAAGGTAAAATTTTCACGAGCTCCCGTCACAATT
>JBAMIB010000118.1:0-20218 GCA_037177415.1 Kaempferia rotunda | reverse complement strand
TAAAAATCTGAAAAAAATCTCTGGCACACTTCGTGTTGGTTCATTTCTGAAAATACAATGTTGAATTGAACATTTTCTCCTTTTATCCTAGAGGATAGTTCAAGAGTAATATATTTATCTTTGTTCTTAATGCCGATAATTTCATTCAAGATAAAATACAGGTTTGCAACAAGCTTTCAGAAAGATTTGGGAAACATGGTCTTGTGAAACCTAAACAAGCTGTTCGAAGTTTAGCAACACCGATGCGGATGTTTGATGGAATGGATGATGAAGTACCAAAGAAACAACCAGAAGTTTTTGATGGTCCATTGCTATCTGAACGTGATCGAGCAAAGCTTGAAAGAAAGAAAAGAAAGGACGAGAGGCAAAGAGAAGTAAGTGTTTGGCTGACAATATTAGATTTTTAAGGACAAGTGAAGTGCGTACCATTTTCCCTTGCAACTTGTTGCATTTGGTTCTGTATTCAAAAGAACCAGAATGCTTCTTGACGTAAGAAAAATTATCAAATATTCAATTCATAGAATCAAAATTCTTAGCATATGCTTCTGAGATAGCTTCATCTAGTAAATAATTACCATGTGTTATATTTGTAATAGTTAGAATGTGCTATGTATTATGAGATTTCTATTAACAATGTTGCTGTGCAGGCCCAATACCAAACTCATTTGGCAGAGATGGAAGCTGTAAAAGCTGGGATGCCAGTTGTCTATGTAAATCACGGTGGCAATGAGAATGGTCCAGCTATTAGGGACATCCACATGGAAAACTTCACAGTTTCGGTTGGTGGAAAGGATCTCATTCAAGATGCTTCAGTAACCCTGTCATTTGGAAGGCATTACGGTTAGTTCCTGTTGGATGTCAGTTGTACCTTTTATGCAACATTTGGTTTGTTCTCTGCAGTGAATTTGTGAATACTGCATTCTTTCACATTTAGTGATGTTATACAGGCTGGTCACTTCCGTTGACACGATAATTTATATTTTTCGGAGATGGCATTTATCTAATGCATGATCACTAGTCCTTAATCTTTTGTACTAGACATCTCTAACTTGTTTAGACTTTTTTGCATCAAAGTTCTCTCTTGCTTTCATTATTATAATTTATTGAAAATGCCGAAAGAAAATAAAGTAAAAAATACTGCATATCTTAGTGTAGCAATGCAAAAGTAGGCTAATACCTTTATTTTACGATGATCAAACTCAATACTTCTGAATGCATAATCATGGTATACTCTACTTTTGTTTAAAGTATATAGGTTGTACTTTGTAGAATTTAGGGAAAAGAGAATATTGTATTGCTCTCCCTAGGAAATGACATTTATATATAGGATTAAAACATAGAAAATCTATTCCTAAAATATCAATGATATCAATGTGCATCTCTCTATGATCTAACATGCTCCTTCAAGTTACAACATTGACATTATCTACGTCCAACATATTACATGAACAATAAAAGATCTCATAACAAATCATAAAGTGACATGACAATAATAAAATGATACTATAATACTCACATGCATGAGGGAAAAAATTCATTTAAGGGAGCACACAACCAATGAAGAGGGATCACAAACACTATCTTTGGAGTGGGGTTTTCCCTAAAGCGATAGGTATATTAACACAATAAAGAGAGGGAAGATGAAAACATTTGAGGTTCTTCGCAAAGATAGATGGATTAGCTTGTCCCTTTGTTGGAAGTAGAAAAATGAGAACAATATGTTCTTTTGTTCCAGTGTACTTTGAATTTTAGGCAATGCATATGCGGCACACAAACAAAGCAAAATAGGATAGGTTGAAAGAGCAATTAACGATAGAAAAAAATGGTTAGTGTTGGCAACACCTTGAGGAAGACAAATGTCAAAGGAATCCCCATTGTGATATGATTAAATCTCTCGAAGTTCATCAACCAATGCAAAATAAAGGTCAATGAGATATCTAGTTATTTAGCCCTTATTTTTCAACATCTTAGAGTCGAAGCTCGATCCAGTCTAAGTGTTTGAAGACTCTACACCCTATCTAGAAGTCCAACCCCTTTTGCACTATGTATCCTTTACCTAGTCAGATATTTTTACATGACGATAAACTTTATGCCACCAATATAGCACTGCAAGGAGCTCCTCTTCCAGGGTTCAAGGGACAATATGACCACTATAATGCAGTGTGGAGATTGGATTTTGGTGCTCATCTGAAGTAACACTGATGCTATAATAACTAACAAATGGAGACTCGATTAGAAGTGCAATAAGGAGTTAGCCACCTATCTTCAGTAGCAGCAAGCATGCAGTAGTTGTAGTCAACATTGATGTTGGAGAGCACAAGAATACCTTTGACATCTTGTGTTATAAAGTGGTGAAAACTCAGAGATAAATGATTAGTCTTTTAATAGGAAGAGGAAAGGATCTATAAGGTCCTCAGATAAATTGGTTTATTCAATAAAGGCTTTCTTTTGAAAATTTATCTAGTCTAGTGTCCAACTGGTTCAGTTTGATCAACCAACTCGTCGGCAAGTTGATGGCTCGAATCAGTGGGGTGTCGATATGACAATGTGGATCATGTCCTTTTAGATTCTTGACACATCCTTTTGGTTGTCGAGACACCCTTTCAAGTGTTAGAGATACCCTTTCTGCATCATGCTGTTAGCCGGTTGAAGTTGGAGGATTATCACAGAATGAATTCCAGGTGTGTCATATGAAATATTATTCAGATTGTGCCTCAACTGTCATAAAGCTACCCACCAGGCAGCTAATTACACTAAATAAGGCTGATTGGATTAGTATTTTTGCTCAATAATATGTGCTGGTTGTAACTGCTTTATCTTAGGGACCCATCCTTCTGCCAACTGCATGTTGTGAAGGGAGATTTTTCATAACCTTGGAATGAGGACTATCTTCTCTCAATCATCCCTTTAATCTGTCTTTTTGTCGCTAAGGTTTAGCAACTTGATGAGGAAATTCTTTGAAGGTACAGTAGGATGAATAATTCACCAAGAATGAAACAGTAACGTGTACAATTAACATATTATTTTTTGTCTCTCATACTGTTAAGTAAGTTCACTGGAACTGTATCTTGTCACACTTAAATTTCCGTAGGTGTTGTTTAATAGATTTATGTTTTTGCATGATGGATAGTTGTCCTTGGTTAATCTCTCATTTTTATCCTGAATCAGGCCTTGTTGGGAGAAATGGTACTGGTAAAACTTCTTTTCTCAGACATATGGCCATGCATGCTATTGATGGTATTCCTAAGAATTGCCAGATATTACATGTGGAACAAGAAGTTACCGGAGATGATACAACACCCTTGCAATGTGTCTTAAATTCTGATGTTGAAAGGCTCAGGATTTTGGAAGAGGAAGCTCGTTTGCTTTCCTTGCAGGTTGATGCTTTCCCTTTTCATCTTTTTAATTTTTTTGTCATATATTTGATTTGCTTCATTATTTTATCGATATAATTTTTATCTCTTGAAGAGGGATCTGGAGTATGAGGCAGAAACAGGGAAGAGTAATGGAAAGGTTAATGGCGACATGGATAAAACTGAAATTTCAAATAAGCTTCAGCAGATATACAAAAGGCTCGAATTCATTGATGCAGATTCTGCAGAATCACGTGCAGCATCAATTTTGGCGGTCAGTTGTAAATCCCTTCCAATTGTTACTTCACGTGTCTGTTTCATGTCAAATTAGAACTTATTTGTTGTCACATGATGCTTGTTATTATGGTGTGATGCTATGAGATAGAAATATTATAGTATTCTATTGAAATTACTTGTATTGTTAGAATACATTTGTTAGAAATACGTAACACTTGCCATATACATGTTTGGAACTTAAGGAAATGGTATTAAGAGCAAAAGAGTTGCTATTGACGTTTTTTTTCCTTTATTGATTTCTAAGATGATATTTTAGAAGAAATATTTATAGATTCCATCCCAATGATTTATTTAATCTCTAAGGAATTTGTTGTTATGATATTTTTTTTTAACATTTGTATTAGTCTAAATTTAAATTTTACTAATTATGTTAGATTTTTCATAAGAGTTACAACAACACAACAACAATAACCAAGGTTTAAAATTTCGACCCGTGCCGAGGTTTCGGTCCCAGACCGGAACAATACGGTTTCGGTATCGTATCGTGTCGTGCTGATACGGTTTTGATATTTTTTAATTTATATATAGTAATTATTAGATAAATATATTTATTGTGTATAATTTAAAAATAAGATTATATTGATTTTATACAAGTTTTTTATTATTAAACAATTAAAAATAATTAAATATAATTTTTATTAAAGAAAATTGATCTATCAATAACTCAAATTAAAATTGATACATCATAATATGTTACCTTACTAATACTGAAAGGAGTAGCGTGAATTAGTTAGAAGCATTGATTCCATAATATTTTGCTTAGGAAACCTTTTTATAGTTATCCAATGCCCATATTAAATAATCAAAATTATATAAATTAATAAAAAAATGTTATTTTATATATAATATTTATATAAATTAATTATTTATTCATTTAATTAATTATTAATTTAAATAATATATATTTAAAATAGAAAATAAATATTAGAATATCAATTAAAAATCAAAACAGTAAAAAAATATAAAATAATTAAAAAATATCAAAATATAAATTTGATTTATTAGAATTTTTAAAAATTTTAAATTTTTTAAAGACTTTTTAAAGAAAAATTTAAAACATTAAAAACAATTTTAGAATATTATTTAATAAAATTTATTTTTTTTTAAATTTTAATTATATTTTTTAATTTTATTGGGATAATTTAATTATGACTTATAAAAGCCCCTTTGAAATACCACACTTGAGTGAGAATTGTTTTAATTATTTAAATTGGAATATTATTTTGCATAGTGACGTTGTAGACGCTTGTGATGCACGCATGCGCTTGCACCCCGCCGAAAGCGCAGGAGGCTTTTGGCGGCGTCGGAAGCTCTTGCGACGCCTCCGGCTCCGCCGGAAGCTTCACATCACGACACCCGTGGTCGCGATGCCCTTCTTGTGCCGTCGCGGACATCGCGACGCCCCTTCGGTGCTGTTGTGGGCGTTGCGATGCCAGCGAGCTGGTGTCGGGTTCATGCAAGTGCCGGTCGGCGGGTACACGAAATGTTTCGTCTGTTTCGACCGGCTCGGCACGAAATCTTAATCACTCATGTGTACTACTAAGTAAAGAATCTTGACGGTGGAATGAAAAAATATAAGAAAAAGTAAATGAAAAATAAACAGTCTATATGGATTATACACTTGTAAAATAAAGAAAACATAAAACGTATATTGTAGCAAAAAAAGAGGCCGCAGAGGCAAAAAAAAGCATCAGATGAAGTTAAGAATAATGACAAGTGGATACAAAAGAAGGGGAAAGAGATATTGGAGGGGAAAGAGATATTTATAGAGTAGTTAGAGTGAGAGAGATGAAGAAAAGATCTTAAATAAGATGTATTAAAGATGAATGAAACATGGGTTTATTGAATGATGAGGAAATAAAAGAGCGATGGAATAAATTTTTTTATTAACTTTTTAATGAAGGTTTAATAATCATCTTGGATAATTTAAGTAAGTCAAATAAGTATAGAAATTTAGATTTTTATCATAGAATTCAAACTTTTGCAGTAGAAAACTTTAAATGAGATACAAAATGGAAAAGAGACTAGATATTTTGGTAAAGGTACGGAAGAACTTAGGAAAATAAAGTATTGAATGAATTACAAAGTTATTCAACTTAATGCTAAAAATGAAAAAAAATACTTGTACTTTAGTTCACTTATATAAACAAAGGAGACATATAAAATTATACAAACTATAGGGATATTAAATTAACGAGTAAACTTTGGGAAAGAATAATGGAAAAAAAAAACTAAAGGAGACAACGGTGAGCAAAAAAATCAATTTGAATTAATATCTGGAAGGTCAATAATAGAAGATATATACCATCTTAAATAGCTAATTGAAAAGTATCGGAAACGAAAATATGATTTACACATGATATTTATTGTCTTAGAAAAAACTTAGGCTAGAATCCCAAGAAAAAATATATGTAGAATTTTAAAAAAGAGAGATGTTAACGTAGCATATATGAACTAATTATGGATATGTTTGAGGATGCAATATAAGTGTGAAAACTTTAGGAGGACTAAGTCTCTATTTTTTTTTTTTGACAAATTCATTGGACACATCCAAGATATGGTACTGTGGTGCATATTATTTGCAGATGATATTATTTTAGTAGATGAGATATGTGGACGAGTAAATGCTAAATTTGAATCTTGGTAGAAAATATTGGAAATGAAATGCTTTAGGCTTAATAGAGTAAAGACATAATTTATGTAATTTAATTTTAACAATATTAAACGTAATGAAACAATTGTTAAAATAAGAGAAATAAATTTAAGTATTTAGGATCATTTTTGCAAAAGGATGGAGGAATTGAAATGTTTTATATAGAAGATGGTTGAAATGGAGAGCGTTAGATGTTCTATGTGATCGCAAAATACCTCTAAAACTTAAATGAAGGTTTTACAAAATGACGGATAAACTTGCTATGTTATGACTTGAACACATGAGTAGAATATGAGAGTTGTAGAGATGAGGATGTTAAGGTGGATGTGCGTACATACGAGGATAGTCAGATAATAAATGAGAACATTAGAAAGAAAATCGGGATTGCAACTATTTGGGGAAAATTCTAGAAGTTATGTTGTACTTAGACAAGCATTAAATGCTTCAGTTAGACAATGTGACAAATATGTATATTAAATGAGAAAGATTGTTAGTAATAATAAAATAAGATAAAATTTGTTTAAATATTGATGATGATAGTAAGGGATAGAGTATAATGGCGTAGATGGATCCATATAGTCGACCCCACTTAGTGGAATAAGGCTTGGTTGATGTTGTATTCTAGAGTGTCTCATTTGGATGTAACTGAGTTCTTGTGGTAATTGGGTTCATATTTTCTGCTTAATAGGAGGAAAAAAATTACTCCTGGATGTTTGATGAAAGCAATTATCAGATCAGGAGATGGTAAAGCAAAGCCTGTAGATGGAGATCAGGTACCACTAACCATTATACCTTTTTTTATTCTAGATTGATATTTGATTGCATCATGCATACTTAGATTTATGAATTTTAATTTCCAAGCTATACATTTGAAATACATATTATTCTGTTACATAAATGGTAAGTACTTATATCTTCTCAGTTCTCTGGTATTGATAGGAAAGTCTCAACCAACTATTTGCAACAAATTATTCTTATTATACAAAAATAATAATAATTATGTTGCAGGCAATATTCCACTGCACCACCAGAACTCTAGATGGCATCATTGTTGATTCAACTAGATCAGAACATGGAGGTGAATACTTAGTGTAGTAAATAAATATTTGTCTTGTTCTCTTCCGCAAAGGAAGCTAAATCTGCTTCATTATTTTTGAACTTTTCAGTTTTTTTGACCTTGTTTCTATTTTATGGTTTCTCTACCTGAATGGTACATAAAATTATGAAATTCATACCCTTTGTTATGCATGTTGTTTTTAGTTCTGTGGTTGGCATTTGATTGATGCCTTTTTAGCTGCATGAAAGATTGCTATTTTCTAACATGGTTCCTTTATAGGATGGCATGACTCCTTGTTTTCCAGTCTATTATTGTTGATTCTGTTCGGAAAATGCCTGAAGTAACCTTGACGTATTGTTTCCACTCTCAGATTAACTTATGAAAGTTCTTGTGGCTGATGTTCACTGTGATTTGTCTCTTATATAGTTTGGAAGTAGATGAGTTCAATTTGTTGCATCTAGCTGGATACTTATGCTGTTTGTTTGCCATGCAAGTTGTATCTATGATCACTACGTTCATGATTTTCTTTAAAGATACTTTGTCTTAGCTATCTGAAACTTAAATATATCAGTGTGGCCTTTACACATGTACGACACAGCTACTTATGTGTCCGTCAAGTACACATCAGTAGCAATTTAAGGTATAATGCCAGTTTGAAAAACATTTTAAATTCTGATGATTGCTGACAAAATATTTTGATGGTTGTACCCTAGTAACATGACTAAACACTTAATCAAGTCAGCTATTTCTAGTTCATGATACAACATGGGATTTTAGAGTGACTTAGCACAACATTTTCAGCTCTAACTTCTCTTATCATGAGAAACATAGTTGAGTACTTGTGTGTTCACTTATTTTGTTTATTTGACAGTTTGAGTTTGGAATATCTTGCTTCTCACAATAAATAATTGGCGAAAAAACAGCTATGCATGCTTCCACTACTTTCTAGTCATTCAAAAATATCTACACCTTTTTCCTATCAAGCAAAATTAGGTTTCTGGACCTGGATTGTTTGTTGGTCTTCCTCAGAAAGATTGCAATAATTTTGCACTATATTCAAGCAATCAAAAGGCTGTTTCCTTTTATCTATTACATATTTGGTTGCAGACCAAATCAAGCTTTGAAATCTTATTTTGAGCTAATATTTTGGTCCACGACTAGAGCAAGATGTGTCAATTTGGTGCTGATAGTGCTGAGATGTGGTGTTGGAGATACCCACAAGGAGGAAGGTATCAATGAGGAGAAGAGGAAGAAGAGAATCGAGATGCCAAACCTTAGCCTTTACTTCATTGTGTTGCCTTGCCTCGTGCTGTATCACCATTGTCGTTGAAGGCTCAGGTGCTCAAGAGAAGCTTCATACCACATCTCAGAAGCTTCATGTGCCCCAAGGGAAGCCTCTGATTCTGTTGCCGTCACCACGAAAGCTTCTCAAGTATTATCGTCTTAGGATAATTTGCATGTTGGTTGACAGGTGGAATGAAATGGTTTACCTCTGTTCACCGATACAGAATGAAATTCCAAACCTCGGTCCAAACACAACGTAGGTCATCTTCATCTTACCAATTAGTTATTATAAAGGGAAAATGTACAATGATTCAAAGAGGTTGATTAAGTGAAAAGGATCAAGAGAAAAGTTTCTCGTAGTTCTTTTTCACATCATATAACAACATATTAAAGTTGACTTTTGTTATGCTTTCGTGGGTGTGTTGAATATTTGTTATTATGGACGTTTGTTAATAATCTTTATTGGACAACTCCGTTCTAGTATCTAATAAAAATTTTATGCTTCATTTTTGTTTGACATAATAGGCAAAGACAATCCTATAAGAAATGTTTTGGGGAAAAGCAAGATGATTCTGGGGTTTGTTGAAGGAATTCCTACTATGACAAAGGGTGAAGTAGCAATGGTAACTCCTCTTAGTCATCTGAAGTTATTTCATTCTGAGGTCATATGCTCTTTTGTTTATTTATCAAAAGTCACTCAGCATTTGTTTTTAAAGATATGCCTTTGAACAATCTTTTTTATTTTTGAGAATATTCAGTAATGAATTTGAACTTTCCTACTAAGAACTGACCTGGATGAATAAACTTAGCCTCTCATTAGCTCCCTAAAATGAATAGAGAGCTCTATAAGTCGTATTTTAGTCGTTCTTATAGTTTCCTTGGGTTATTTGCAAACATGATACTTGTTTTTTTCTCTATGTGCTATGAAATCCCTACATCTTGTGCCAGTAATTTCAGTCTACTTTTTATTGTACAAAAGATAACCATGTGGCTTTCTTCAAATACTTCAAGAAACTATCACCAGCTCATGTTTACTAAAGTTAAGCATGTGGTTTTGTCATTGCTTCTGTTTAGTTTGAAGGTTGTGGTATGTAAGCATGTGAGTGTGTTTTTATCACAAGTATTCTCTCATAATATTTTGGTACATCTTACTAGTTGTTTCTTTTTGTTTGGCTGTGTTCCATTCCATGCAATTCATTGTTGTTAGTGGAAGCGCTAACCTTTTTTCACCATTTTGCTTGGCTCTGATAAGAATGCAATGTCCCTTATTTTTCTAAACTTTGATATCTATTTTATTTGTTTGCAGTTCAAAATGAAACCTGAGATACACTATGCTGAGGAGGATTGTCCACTTACGGTCTCAGAGACCTTCCCCAAGAATGACGAACTTCACTTTGAAATTGAGATGATTGATTTCCATAAAGTCAAAGTATGAAATATGAATCAAGTGCCATCCATATTAGTATCTCTTTTCTCTAGGATGCCATTATGAAAATTTCTTGTAATTCAAACATCTCTTTTGTTCATCTTGTGTTCATTTGTTTCTGACCCTTGAAACTGCTGTCCTTTCATTCACATATATATATTTTAGGGAAAAATTTATCTGAAGAATTAATTTCTATATTCTAAGTACAAATCCATGGTCAAGTGATCAACAATTTTCTCTGGAGTTAATTTAGATTTATATGGATTATCTTGTGTGCACTGCTTTGTGTTATCTAATGTGAGCTTCTCTCCAGGTCGTCAGTGAAGATTTAGGAGTTGTGAAGAAGGTATGTAAAATGATGCAAAGTAACATTTTGAATAAATGAAATTTCAGTTCTATAGTATTCATTAAGATGGTATTTTCCACTTCATTTCCCTTTGAGAAATAATTATTGTGTTTATAAACTTCTCAAATGAAATCTTTGGTGTACCATCACATTCAAGGATTGGAATCTTATGTTATTTGGGTTGGCACAATCAAACTTGCCATTCCACCCACAAACAGAAGCCAATTTTGTGTTAGTACAACTTTCTTTAAGTGTGCCAGCATTGTCCACTTTTATTGGATGACATTGAATGAGATTCTCCATGTCTTGTAGGTATAGGTCAACAAATATCAAATGGGATTCTCCATGTTTTGCAAGTATGGTTAAGATAGGGAATCTCAATGTTAAAGGGTGATGGTGCAAGTTTTTAGTGGTGATACTCGCTCGTTGTGTTTAGGTTATGATAGAAAAACGATGGTTATTAGGGAGAACTAAGAAGGGTGAAGAAGCACGATTTGGTGCAAGCTCGCATTGCAAAGCATAATAACCGGTCAGGAAGTAGGGGCCTCGAGTTGCCATGCGAATGTAGAGAAAGTGGTTTCGTGAATAAACGGGATTGAGTTCATGTCACTAAGCTGAGAGGAGGATATGACACGATAAGATTTTAAATAAAATATGAATTTTATAATTTTATTTTTAAATTAATGAAATTTAGGAGAATTATATAAGATTTTAATTAATATTTTAAAAATAGGAAAAAAATTAAAATAGTTTATCTTTTATTTTAAATTAATTATATTGGTGGGCAATGTGTGTGGTTGGAGTAAAAGGTTTTTTTCCTCTAGTAATAATCATCAACTTTACAATTGTAATTTTAAGGTATTTAATAGAGCTTCAATTAAATTACTAATTTAATGGTCTATAACTTCAATATAACATTAATAGTTATCTAGTTAATTTTTTTTAATTACTATTTATGTTAATTATATATTATTAAAACATGGTGAAATCAAGGTTCAAAATTTCAAACCGTGTTGAAGTTTCGATCTTTGACCGGAATTTTGATATTGTGTCGATGTTTTGATGTATGGGGTCGGTAATGGATTGGAGTTGAAGAAAGGAGATGAAGCATAGGAAGGATACATTTAGAGTCTTAGCAAATGAATGGTGTCATTTAATATCTCAATTCAATTTGATATCATTAGTCCCTCAGACCAATATGTCAATGTGTATCCTACTGACACTTCGTATCAACCAACATAGTTAACTTGTATCCTACCAACATAATTTGGGTTTGTTGGTTCCACTTTGCCATTTATTTTTCATCTAATGGGATTCTAAACCCTCTTTTTGAGCTTGCACATGTTTGAAAACAATGTTCACAAGTCTAGGTCGACTTAGGTTTGAATAGCAATCACAGTCACATTTTGTAATGTCAATTTGTAGTAACTTTTTCAATTAATAAATATCATTTAAAAATTAATATAAAAAATTGCTAATTTCTGTGATGAATTGGGGTCCTACTTATGTCAAAAGGAATAATGTGACTGGGATGATACTCCACTAAGGTTGATGTTGTGCGTATGAAGTGTACATTTAACAAACCATCAGTTTTTCTTAATTACCTAAATTAACATGTTTGGGAAGCAATAGGAACTACAATAAAACGAGTAAAAAAGTAGGTGTATGGTGAATAATTATTCTTATGCACTTATGCATAGTTTGAATCATAGGATTCATTATTCGCACTATATGATACTTCACAATTACATTTTTTAAAACGATACAATTCTTGAAGTGAAAAGATGCATGAAGATTTAGCTCTATTCTATATGATTTTATACAAACCTTGTACTATTTTAAAACTAAGCAAGAAATTTCATTGAAATTTAACCATCTAAAAGGAAATCTCATTATGAAATTAAATTAATTCTAACATAATTTAAATTAAACCAAATTCATTTAAAAAAAAAGAAGAAAAGGAGTAATACAATTTATATTGACTATAAAGCTTCAATAGATTGGAATCTCGAAGTCAATGATAATGGAAGATATGAAATGGTATATTTTGTTATGAATTAGCATTATGCTATTAAATGAAATATTATATTATTTTAAATATTTTTAGATCTTAAATGTATCTTGAATAAGATAGAATTTTTTTTTTAACATATTGCATCTTTTTTTGTCTGAATCTTACAATTCTCATTTGAAATTTCATCAAAATGATTTGCAATACCAACCTAAAGTTAACAATATAATTTCTCTAAAAAATGACATTGACTCGCATTGAAAATAAACCTATAATTTCAATATTTGTCAAGATGTTGACATCTCATTATAGTCGTTGAGAATCCACATTTAGACCATTTTCCTAAAACTAAAATTTTGAATTTTTTTTCCATGTGATGTTCAAGTGACTAGTCAAAATAAGATGCTCTTGTGTTAGTATTAGTTGGTCCTGGTTTGTGCCAACCAAGTGGAGTGGAAGAGGCAAAAGAAGAAGAGGAAGTGGCTGAATGCAAGAGGGAGAGGTAGAGGAAGGAGAGGCACAGAAAAGGAAGAAAAAAAATACAAGAAGAGGAAGCTATAGAGCTAGCATGAAATGGTATTTGGGTCCGTCATTAATATATATTAGTGTTGATATACTAGCCTTTCCCTTTGAAGTCTTTAGACCCGCGACAAAATGGAAATTAGCCTTAGTAGGTGTTTTGTGTGGTTTGAATTGAGAGAGGGACGTATAGTAGCCTGAACTGGTAGTATACTCAGTTGATGCCAAACTGCTGGTAACTAGGTAGCCCTCCTGCTGGTCCACAGATGTGTAGAAAATTTCACACTGCAAGAAGTTTTCAAACATAACTCAATGTCCATGGCCATGAATTATGGAGCTGATTAGATCTGTATCTATTCATGAGTATTTCCATGTTGTAGGAGTTCTAATAGACAATTGATTTAGGGACGATTACTGTGGTTCACAATTTGAGGAAACAAATTAATTCCTTTGGCCTTTCAATTTGAAGGCTCCACTAGTAAGCTGCAAAATAATGGGGATCACGATATTGTGGAAGGAGATAATGGACTTGGAGGAACTCAATCAGTGAGATTATCAGGATGAACTACTAAATTCTTGTATTTTTTTATAATAATTTTGAGAGGAAAATTATTCTTTAGCTGTCATTATACAAATAGTTATGCTACAACCCAATCTTTTGCAACAATTCTTTTTTTTTTCTCTGGAATTCATTATGTATCTTAGGAGAAATCATTATAAAATAGTTCTTAGCTATGATTTTAAAACTATCAAAGCTTTTTGCAAAAGAAGTGTGGTTATTACCTTCTTTTGCAGAATAGAGGTACAATGAATATAATCCAGATAAGCTAATATTGATGGACTGAAACTCTCTTTCTTACATTTTAATCCATAATTGGTTTAAAGTGTAAGATGACTTACAGCCATGCAAAAATTTTAAGCAAGTACGCTTGGATGGAGTGGGCTTTGCAAATTGCATGTTTTGTAAAACTGTCGTGTGCCCCATGAAAGGCATTGCTGTATATGTTGTTTGCCACTTGATCTGATGATCTTTTCTCATTCAACTACATGCATAAGAATAATATAACAAGCTTCTTTATTGCCAGTTTGTATGGCAATTGTTATTTGTCTGTCTGAAATCCTAGGTGAGGAAAGTTAAGCACTGTTAATTGCTTTCTAACTTTGTAATTCTTACTCTTCCACAGATAATTAGTGAAGGGCAAGGATGGGAAACTCCTAGAGAACCTTATGAAGTTAAAGCTCGGTATTTGTCTTTCTATTGAATGCATATATTTTGATAGAGATATACTTTCTTGATTGGTGCAAATTGTCCATGCTTATTACAATAGAAAGTATAACAGTAGTGTGATTGACTCATTTAAAATGGAAATATGTGGCTATAAGACGTTAAAAATGAGTCCTAATTTCCAATTTAAATAAAACTTCATTATCTAAAAGTACACTGAGAAGTCTTGTTTTATCACTTTCTTATGATAATTGCTATGGCACATGCCTATGTTGTTTCAATTATGGTAGTAGTTGCAAAGAAATTTCTTATATCCATATTTTTTTATCTTCATTACCCTAGTGTATTTCAACTGCTCATGAATCCATTTTATCTTCTGATAGCTATGCTTATTTTTGCATAGGTCAGATATGATGATGCAGCCTTCGTCTCATTTTTAAAGGAAACATTTGTTACAACACTAGGATGAATGATGTCTCAATAAGAATGTCATAGGGTTGCATTCCTTAGAAAATTTCCTATAAACTTGATCTTATAAGATGCATGTATGAGGAGGTTTGGTAAAAATAGTAAAAGTAGAGAGAATAAAATTAAACAAAGTAGTCATGAAGACAACCAAAATTTTAACTAAGAACTGATTCATTTCATTTGAGTGTTTATTTTTTCAATTTTGTTTTATTTGTATAATCGTTTCAACTAAGCAGAACTTCACTCCTAATGAGCTGAAGTTGAATTATCTTCAAGAAATCATGTGCTTGCATCATTAGTTTTATCTTCTAAAGAATAAGCAAGGTCTAAAGCTACCAGTGCACGCATAGTGTATGCACATATCTCCTAGCTTCTTAGAAGATGTTTAAGTGAGTTGGAAAGTCAAACAAGTAATCATTAGGATTATTTTATTTTATTATATTACTATTGTTTTTCATTAAAATCTTGAGCCATTTCGGTGTTTAGTTCTTTGATTAGAGCGATATGGTTTCAGTATAGCGCCGACATTCCGTATATGATGTCGATGGCAAATTAGAGGTTGTAAGATAAAAAAAAATGAAGAAAAAGATAAACAACTATTTAATTATTCATTGTTTACTTTTTATCTGAAATATTACTATTTTAAAATTGTCTCGTATGCATAAACACTTCAAAGAAAACAACATTATCTCAATTTTAGCATGACAAGGATGGGGAGTGTTGAAATGATACTCGTAGACATGATCAACTCAATGACACATGACACATTATCTTGGTACCCCGAGTAATTTATTGGAACAATATATTTATTGTTTCGTCTGGCACAATAGGAGATTTCAAACCATGTATTTTTTTGCAGCATGAGTTGTTAGAATAATTGTGGAGGTTCGTAGAGCATTAAAGGAAATTCTTAAGTATGCACATACTCATAAGGATGCAATTCTTGTATTTCTTTTAGGCTAGAAAGTACATTAATATGCACTTAATAATGGTGCTATTTTTCTTCAACAATTGTCATGTCTCAGTTGAATGCACTTATTAGATCTCCTAGATTGATGGAAAGAAACAGTTCAAGAAAACTTAATAAGTAGGAATGAAACTTGAGCCCATAAGCAATTATAAAGGGACATATGTGTGTGTGTGTGTAAAATTGACAGATTTGCCTTTTAGCAAAAAGACAAAGGGCTCCTTTATTCTTGAGTGTTCATCTTATTTATTTAGTTTAATTTATTCTATGGGGTAGTGCAAATGATTCAAGAGTCAGTTTGAGTATAGTTTGTGACAAGTCATTGAATAATGACTCTTCTTGAGTTAAAATTTTGCTCTTTTAAAAGATTTCTTTAATCTCAAAAGAACTAAATGAGGAAAGAAAGAGGATAGAGGAAAATTTTCATTGGAAAAGGATCAGAAAATATTTTTCTAGTTATAGCTTCCTTGGAGGGAAGGAAAGAGGAAGAGAAATTTTTAAAAAAATAAAACTTTATTTGTTGAAAGAAGAGGAGCCTTGGTGCAATAATAAAGTGTCATGTTGGTTCGAGTAGTGGAAACAACCACTTGCAAAATAAAAGATAAGGTTGCATACAATAGATCTAATGTGGTCCAATCCTTCCTCGGGATCCCGCACTAGCAGGAACTTTGTGCACCAGACTATTTTTTTAAACTTTATTTGTTGAAAATATTAAAATATTAATACAAATTTGAAAAGCAAAATAATATCATATTTTTATGTTATATTTTTTGAGCTCCGTTATGAAAGTGAGCTATCTAAATTAGAGAGAAGGAGCAATATAAAAGAAAACTAAAAAAAGATTCCACTCTTCTCTCTTTTTTTTTTCGATTAAAGGAAACAAAAGGAAAAGAAAATATTTGTGAAGTAAGTTTGTTTGGTTCTTTGTATTTTCATTCACATTTCTTTTTTTTTTCTTATGAAACACACTTTGAGTCTTCTAAGTTCTTCTTGAGACCTATTTGATGATTCTTTCATCATCTTTTATAAATGCAATCAAAGTTTTTCATCCTGTGTATAGGAGTAATAAATATCTTAGATAGCCTCCTACTTCCTTGGTAGGTTACATATTAAATATATTACTCCACAACACTGCCTCTTAGGTTGGTTCAATATATATCATAGAAACATAGCTTGTCACAGATATAGTTAAATTTGAGTTCCTTAAGTTATTAAATAACAACCAATTTCTATATGTTTTATCCTCTCATGAAATATGTGGTTTGACATATATGTGCACTCATGATTGATTGCTAAAATAAAGCTTCGTTAATTTTGTTGGGGCATATTCAATCTTGGTCATCATATGCTTAGCCCAATGAGTTTACATGTTGCTAAAGGCATCTATACGTTTTGCCTCTGCAATTGAGCAATTTTTTTAATAATGTAGAATTTTCATAGCTTCCCTTTAGTGGTCATGACATATACTCTTAGAAACTAGTTTATCACATTAACAACTAAGGTTTAAAATCTCGACCCATATCGAGATTTCAGTCCCAGACCGGGAACGATATGATTTCGGTATCGTATCGTGCCATCCTGATACTGTTTCGATAATTTTTTATTTATGTATAGTAATTATTATATATATATATATATATATATATTTGTGTATAATTTAAAAATAAGTTGTATATTAATTTATATAAATTCAAATTAATTTTAAGAAAAACAATATTATCTATAATAAATATATAAATTAACATTTACTTTATATATATATATTTATTCATTTAATTAATTATTAATTTAAATAATAGAAATTTTAAATAGTAAAAATAATAAAATAAAAAAAATTATCAGAATATAAATATAATTTATTAGAATTTTAAATTTTTTATAGAATATTATAATATAAATCTGAATTATTATAATTTTTTTAGAATTTATAAAAAAATTATTTTTTTAGAATATTAATTAATAAAATTTATTAAAAAAATTAATTTTAAATATATTTTTTGTATATTATTGGGATAGTTTACTTAGGGTTTATAAAAGTCTGTTTAAAATATCACGCATACCTTGAGAATTGCTTAATTTAATTAAATCTAAATTTAATTTTTGACAAAATATCGTCGTCGGCCATAGCGGATTATCGACGCAGGGGGTGGGTGGGGTGGTGGCATTTGGCGCCGCTACGACTCATCTGAGACGGGGGCGCCTATGGACCGTTTGCGTATCCTCTGGAGTGGTCGTCATGCTTGCCGCTTGCTGCTCATCGGCGACTGCTGATCGATCGCGGGTTAGGGTTTATTTTTATTTTTATTTTTTTTGACCTTGTGCGATTAATCGATCGTGACAGAGGGAATCAGTTCGATTCCTTCTGTTGCTCGATTAATCGATCACTTCGAGGATGTGCGCGTGACGCTCGGCGAAATCATCGTGCTCGACATGTTGGTTTCGCTCGGCTGGTGGAACGGTAAAAACTGTCCGTCTCGGCTGCACAGAATGACATTCTTTTCCATGCTAACAACAAACCATAATTTGAAATCTCGTACTGTGTGGTGAAATGACCAAAATATATCATTCTCGTAAATTAACAAAACTCGATACCACTTGACATCAAGGTTTAAAATTTTGAGCCATGTGTAGTTTCGAATAAAGATATTGTTCTAGTATTATGTCAATGCTCCGATGCTTGGTGCTGGTGACAAATTAGAAGTTGAAGGAGGGAGAAGATGAAGTAATTTTATGCCGAGGGGTATCGAGCTTCAATAATCTATCAGAATGATATATTTCTATCATTTTGTTTGGCATGGTATGAAATTTAAAACCATGCTCGGCACACACTCATTCCTATGCTTCATTTCCTTCTTCAATTCCAATCCATTATTGACACTATGTATCGAAACATTAACACGATATTGAAACAATATTTGTTCCAATCAAAGCTTGAAACTTCAACACACTTTAAAATTTTGAACCTTGCAACAAATTACATATCAGGTATGGTTATTGTAAAATAATTGAGATTTTCTACTAGCCTCTTGGTTTGTTAGTGGCTCCTACTATCCTATACATTGAAATCCCCATGGGATTAGTCCTTCCTTAGTCTACCATCCCCTTTGAGTTTATCAAGCACTTACATTCTCTGGTAACTTCTATATGAGGAAATACTTAAGATTGCCCACATCTTTAATATGGAAATATTACTAGAACTATTCTTTCAATTTTGCAATTTTAGGTAATGATAATGTCATGGCCTGAGGGTAACGCTGTTTGATGTAAATCAGACAACACCTCTCATGTAACAGTGACAATATAAAGCATAGATATAAGCCATAAGGCTACTCACCCTCGGCCAACATGGCTGGAACAAACACACAACAACGTATTTCTATATACAGCCCACACTGCTGGACAAACACAACCACGCAGTTGTATATATAGCCCATACGGCTGGAACAAAAAGAAAGCACAAATACTCACCAAGGTCGATAGTCCACTCGGCTGGAACACAAAAGTCGACAGCCTACTTGGCCGGAACTATAAAAACACAGTGGAAAAACAAAGGATAGGCACCATGCCAAAAATGACAGATTGCTAGCCGGCTATGCTTTACACAACAATCACAAAAACAATAAAAGCGCCACAATGCAACAACCAAAGCTTGAGCCAAATAAATACAATGCCAAGATTACAAAATAACCAAAAATACGAGTAAAACATATCCAGATAAGATATGTCTTCTGATGTGACATGGGATCGACAGTCAGGATACTCCAAGCGAATCATCTACATGATCCTAAAAAATCAGAATGCATACAATGGGGTGGTGAGTGCGGGTCACTCAGAGGGTAATAGATAAGACAATGCATAATATATATAAAATATAAAAATCAAATGTATACAGTCTCAGTAGGAAAATGAGAATAGGAACATAGACAACATAATCATAACACATACCAGAATCAGTCTGATACACATATGGGTAATGATGGGTAACACTCCTAGGTATTCACAACGAAACCATCTGTAACATCTGTACAATTCATGGCAACAAGTACATGTAATAAAAATGACATGTATGTATCATGACAAATATATGCAACAACCATATCACAAGTAAACGCAACATATCACAAACATATGCTTAATAGTGTATCTAAGATATGCATCATACATCACACATTATCAATGCATATGCAATGTATGTGTCATTCCTACATTCCACTCCAGCCATCATGATATCTGTGTGATCGAGTGGGCAGGACTGTGATAACTTATCATGAATCCAACTACCACTACTCTTAAGTGACCATTCATGTAGGATGCTTGGTAGCTCTCCAGGTATAACAAAGAGGTTTACTGCATGCACACAGCTTCGCCACCGCTACCCTTGAGCGGGTGAGTAGTGTTGGACTTTCCGGGCCGCAAAAACCGCTTTTTGCGTTGCGGAAACTCCGAAAGTCTTAAGAAGATTTGTGCGAATATTATAAAAATTTAACTTGTACTTGTTTATACGTAGATCTACTCTAGATCTACATGAAGAGAAGGTCTTACCCTCGATACGACGCCCTTCACTTATCCCGCTTGTCCAAAAGCCGCCGGATCTCGTAGAGAGTCAAGTAAA
>JBAMIB010000116.1:7436-23096 GCA_037177415.1 Kaempferia rotunda | reverse complement strand
AGGTGGAGTTGGATGCTTTTTCTTCTTCCCTTTCTCCTTATTGACCATTAGGGCTATTCCTTTTGATTTTTGGGCTTCTCCTTCTAAGCCTTCAACCCTTGATTCGTGGAGCTCCATGGTTGAGAAGAACTTCTCCAATGTGCTCTTCTCCAAATCCTTCGAAATGTAGAATGAATCTACTATCGACATCCAAGTGGTAGTCCTCAGGAAGGCATTGATTGCTTTCATGATTACATCCTGGTTCGAAAGGGCTTCTCCTACACTTGTTAGTCCCTTCAAAATCTCTTTGAATTTTGCATGTAATGAAGTTACCGTTTCTCCCTTTTCAAGTTTGAGATTGTTGAGTTGTGTTCGTAGGAGATCTCTTCTAGCCAATGTCGCCTCCGAGGTCCCTTCATGGAGCTCCACTAGCTTCTCCCATAAGTCATTGGCACTCGTGTAATTCCCAATTCTTATTACCTCTTGTTGGGGATCGAAGAACACTTAATAAGTGATGCATTGCCTTCGAATTTGCTAAGTACTCTTCCCTTTGTTTCTTTGTCCATCTTGATTTGTCGATCATCTTATTTTGTTCGTCCCTAGGCACTTCAAAACCATTCTCTATGATTAGTATTATATCGAATTCGATTTCGAAGAATATCTCCATTTTCTTCTTCCACCATTAGAAATCTCCTTTAAACTTGGGTGGATGAATGCTTAAATCGGCCATCTTTTGAATTGCTCCTCTTGGCGATTAGTCCGTTGAAGGCGCACGAGGCTCTAATACCAATTGTTAAGATCGTGGATGTTGGATCTTATCTTCCTATTAGGGTTAGTGCAAGTGCAAATACCAAATATAAAACAAATACAAGAATCAACAATGCTAATACTTTCCTCTTACTTGGTATCCACCTCCAGCGGAGGTGACTAATCCAAGGGTCCACACGGTCGCACGATTCTTCAATAAGAACTCACTTCTTCTATGTGAAGAAAATATCTCACAATGTCCTTCTTCCTCTTACAATTGAGAATGAGAATGAGGAGGAAGAAGGAAAGCTTTGAAGACTTGGGTCAACACAAAAATATGCACTAGAGCACTAGCCAATTTTGCGCCTAAGACTCCTCCTTAAATAGGAGGAGAGAGTGGAGCTGAAATCTCTACTCAGCCCGACATCAATCGACTGGTCCAAGCACCAGTTGACTGATGCACACTCAACGACTACTTCAGAAAGCACAACGGCTAGCTACCAGTCGACTAGTCAGTCGACTGATCTTAGGATTAGTTGACTGATCTTTCTGTGAGTTTCTGTTTTCACGTAAGTTCGTGACCAGTCGACTGGTACATTACATTTCACTCCTCTCATCCTCTCCGGAGTCATCTTTTGAAGCTCTATTCCTCGGCCTTAGTCCCTCGGATGCATACGAGCTCGCGGCTCGTCTCCATGCTATCCTTCGCGTTGCCTTGAAGTATGCTTCCTCGGCTCCACTCTGTTACTCCTCGTCCGACTGTCCCTCAGATGCTCCATCCTTTACCGACTCAAGGACCTGAACCCTTGGATGAGATCTCCATGTGTTCTCCAAGTCCTGCATGACTTAAACACATATCAAAGCAATATGAAACATAACTTAAACTCTTTAACACACATATTAATACATGATTGCATCAACATAGTGAGGGCGAGAGAGTCAATGAGAGCTAGGGTTTTAGCGATGGCGAGGAGAATCGTAAATGACAGGATGAGAAAAAAATAAAATTATTGGGCCTTGGCCAAAGGCCCTAGCCTAGGGCTGACTCTGAACAGTAGGACACTTTCTTAGTTTTCCAAGCATCTAAAGATCGAGTTCCAACTTTGATGAATTAATAAATGAATTTTCTTTAATAGACGATTGACCGAAGAATGTTGGATTGATGGTCGCCTGTTATAAGCACTTCCCGATTACCTCGGTAGCCCATAAAAACCTTCGACGGGACTGAACCGATCCTCTAGAAATTGAATACCATACCAAGATGTCATTATTGAGGGGGGGGGGTTTGCTGTTTAAGCTTGTTTGATAAGGTAACAAAGCCAAATCGAGCCGAGCTTAAAATGAACCAAACCTTTAAAATGATTGTTCAAGCTTAGCTTGGTTTATTTTTTATTAGCTTGAGCTTGTTTGAAGCTTGGCTTGAGCTTGGTTCGTTTAAATGTTATCGAACTCTCAATTCAAGTTTTGCTTGAGCTTGGTTCGTTTAAATGTTATCGAGCTCTCAATTCAACCTTGTTTGATTGTTTGAAATTTTTGTTTGTTGGATTGGTTATTGAACTTGATAATTCAAATTTATTTTATTTTATTTTATTGCTTATTTAGTATGTTGATTAGAATTTTATTAATAAACATGGTTCACGAACACTGTTCATGAACGTTGTTCACGAACGTTAACAAGTTGAACACATACGTGTTCAAGTTTGTTTGTTAGTTTAACGAGATGCTCAAGCTTATTTATTTAATTGATCTTATGTATATTGAACGAATATAAATAAACTCTTACCAAGCCGAACACTAAATTTATTCACAAATGTTTGGTTGATTTACTGTCCTACTCGCTGCCCACTCAAGATGCCCTTAAGAGGATTTGCTTATTATGTTATCCCAAACTCAAACAAAGTTAAATCCTTTTGATATAGTTTTTTACAATATAGATATCCGGATTTCATCGCATTAATCTTAAAGTAGTTGACTTTTATTGCACAATTTATAGATATTAAAAATAAAAAAAAATATTCATTTAATTTAAATTTTGAATCTCGTTTTTTTAAATATTTTAATGTTATATCACACTCCCGTGGGCCCTTCATCTTCTAATGATTTTGATTTGGTTTGGGGGAGTTGTATTTAACGACTAGACCACCCTACCTGGTCCAACCCAACCACGTGTTCCCAAACCCATATACTTGGTCCTGTCGTCTCCTTGGCAAGCTCGACGGACCACAACCAGAATGAGAAGCGGTGTCCCTGTCTCTCCCTCTCGCTGCCTCAACCAAATAGCAGCTCGTTAGGCCGTGGAGACGTAGATTTCAGTCGCGCCGGTGGTTGCTCGACGGAGTAGGGGAAAGGGAAGGGCTGGGCCTTGTTGTGGCGAAGATGGAGGCAGCGAGTTCGGCGACAGAGCTCAGTCCGGAGGAGGAGAGGGTCCTTATCAGGGATCTCACCATCGCGGCCGAAGCCCTCGCGAAGGAGGACGACACGTTCTTCCTCATCACCCAGAGGTAAGAAAGATGCGATTGTGTTCTTCTTTTCTTCTGGTTCTCTTCCTCGAGATCTGCTGATCTTGGGAACATCTTCTGTGAATCCTCGGTTTGAACAGAAGTTTCGGGTTTAGTCCGCGATTTTCCTTTTCTCTCGTTACAATCTTGATTTTAGGAAATGAATGCCATTTTTTCGGTTATTTGGATTTCTATCTTTCACCGCGTAGTCGTGGCCAGGTTTTACACATTTCTGATCATTACGGCTTATACACAGTAGCTTGGTGTCAACTACTAGGTTAGTGTATTTATTGGTATTTCTTGTTGTTGCATTGTGTTCTTCCTAGGTTTCAAACTCATTACCTTAGCTCGTATGCCTGTGAGTTTTGATTGGGCTCCCTCAATCCTAAAATATTAAGCCATTAGGAAAGAACCCTATTTACATAGTTATGACATAATAAAACAAAAGTATAATCTATCTTCTCAAGATGTAGCTATCTCTAATGATCCTTGCTCGATGCTTACTTTTTCACCCTTAACTTACATATGTTATTTTTACTGATAAATAGCTGTGGCATTCTTTTAAGATGTCAATTGTGTGATTTTTGGACCCATGGTTCTTTGGTCTGTAGGTGGTGGCAGTCTTGGCTTGATTATGTGAATCGAGATATGGCTATCAACTCCATCAATGGTTCTCATCATCTTGATTCAGGTTCTCCGAGCACAAAGAGACCTTTGGCTATTGACAATTCTGATTTAATATATGATGCTTCATCAGAAGTGTCAAATGTGGAAACTGAACTCCATGATACTTTAGTAGAAGGACGTGATTACATATTGCTTCCTCAACAAGTTTGGGAAAAGTTGAATGGCTGGTAATTTTAGATTAAAAAAATCAAACTTTACAATTGATTGCTTGTATCTTCCATGCCTTAATGTGAAATTATCTAGATTTTTTACCGGTATACGTTGTCTTCTCTTGTGTCTATGATATAATGAAACAGTAATTTTCTTGTAACCGTATATGCCATCCAAACTTTGGTTTATGTTAACTTTCATATTTTTTAAATATCCATTCCATCTTACCATTCAACATAGCAATCTGTGTTCTTTTCTTCAGACAAATATATTCTTGAAAAACTGTCATTATATCTTATTGCAATAATTATCCTAGTGATATTGATCACTTTTTTAAATTTTTTTTGAGAAAAAACTAGTTGAATGGTTATCCTTAACACTATACCACATCAATGGATCCTTGTGACAATGTATGCCACACCATCCCTTTGCGAACTATAGGTTAAAATACACAATGCTTATTGTTTCCCATGAAAAAAATATGCTATGGTAGAATTTCTTTGTGTTTGAAAATGGAATTGAGGATTGGAAGTGGCATTGGAAAAAAAAAATCAAAAGTTGAATGCAACCTTTAATTCTAAGCTTATAGTGTGATTTTATTTGTTTATTAGTAGGCCTAATTCAGTTAAATGTTAATTGAATCTATGCATACTAATGATTAACTGTAGAATACTACCAATATGTTGCTAAAATCTTTATAATCAGTTTTATACTACTCCTTACTGTGGAAGGAATAGTGAACTTTGGCTTGGACCATTGGTCACGATTACTCTTTCCATGTTGTTTCAATTTAATGGAGAATGCATGTTGTTTATAAAATAAGCTATGCTTTAAAAGGTTTGACACGTGGAACACATATTAATTATGCTATTTATAATTCCAGGAAAATAAGAAGAAAAATAATAATGAGACATTAATCGGAGTATTGTAAAAGACAACAGTTATGCAAGAAGAAATGTATTTCTTTTTTCTAACTTCTAACAGAAAATTAAGGCTTATATTTCCTTTCTTCAGACACTTGAATGTACAATATAATATCGCATAGGACAGTGTATAAACTATAAAGTCTCATGGATCATTTGATTGCTCGATTACTGGTTTCTTCTCAGGTATGGGGGTGGTCCAACATTGCCGCGAAAAGCCATAAACACTGGTCTTTCTCAGAGCGATTTAGCCATAGAAGTCTATCCTCTGCGCCTTCAATTATATTTGGTGCCAAGGGGAGAAAGAGCAATTATTAGAATAAGCAAGAAGGTTTATACCACAAACTACTATTACTATATTGTTATTATGTGTTTCAAAAGCTTGACAAATTTTTGATATAGCATTGTGTAAAGCCTAAACTTTCAAATTTGTGCACTTGACCTGAGTTCACTCTACATTTACATTCTTGCTGTTTCCGCTAAGTTTGTTCATTTAACAGTCAATTTATATTCCTAATTTTTTCAAAAAGTAAACAGAATTATCTATTTTTCAAAAAGTAAACAGAATTATCTTAAATTTTCTTATATACTTATACTGTGTGTGCTTCTTTTTTATTGCTCAGTTGGACACTTGTATCCATTTTTCACACTCATTGCTCATATGTATGCTGCCATTCATGAGTTATATGCTATAATGATGTCATGAAATGCAAATTTAAGTTGTAAATTTTACATGAGGTGAATGCTTATATCTGCTGGCTGTAACTCAACATAGATGTGTTTTTTTACACATCAATGGCTTTTGAGAGTTGCCAAAAATTTTGCAGGAGACAGTGGGAGAACTTCATAAAAAGGCTTCTGAGGTTTTTGATTTACCTCTGGACCAAGTAAGCAATTATTAGTCACATATTAATTCTAATTGTGTGGTTTAATATTCATTATCCACTGTTCCAGGTTTGTATCTGGGACTATTATGGTCAACAGAAGCACACGTTGATGGACAACATGGATAAGACTCTTGATGATGCAAACATACAGATGGACCAAGATGTAAGTATTTATTAAGTTTTTCAAATATTGCATATTTTACAAAATCTGAGTTGCCACCCAAACATTGAGGTTGACTAGGACATGATTTTTTTTAAAAATTTTTTATTTCCAGTTTTATATGGCCTTGAAAATTTCTTTATATTGTATGGCATCTTAATTCATTTTGTCACAATGTAAGTAAAATAAGCTATGAACATTGATCTTTCTGCTCATGTTTTATAACATCATCTTTACCTCATGCATTAATACAAAATTTTGATCTGTTGTCTTTTTTGTGAATATTATCCTGCTTAAAATTTTCTTACAATTGAAGTAATATCAATTTGAAATTTCATACACCATATGATTCTTGCTACAATTTTATTTCTGCACAGATTCTAGTAGAGATTCTCACTGATGGCAATGGTACCATCGATGGTGGATGTGCAACTTCTCTACAGGAGAATGGGGGTATGGAGAAGGATTCAGTTTCTCTCATTTTGGATCCTTCTCATTCAAGCTTATCGGTTGCTGAAGGCTTGTCTACCAACAATTATGCTTCCAGAAGTTGCAGTTCTGAGTTCTCACAAAGCCAATACTTGGCTTCCCCTAGTAGTGACTTGGATAATTTGCATGGAACGAATACCATTACCACAAGATCAGCCCCTTTGGGTCTTATTGGACTGCTCAACCTTGGAAATACCTGCTTCATGAACAGTGCCATACAATGCCTTGTTCATACACCAGAGTTTGCAAGATATTTTCGTGAAGACTACAGGCAAGAAATAAATTGGCAGAACCCTTTAGGCATGGTCGTAAGTATCTGTATCAATATTTTAAGTGGTCTTTAGTTTTTCAAAGAACTTGTCCTTTCGAAACTTTTTTTAGCTTTTGTTGAAACCAAACACACCATTAATGGAAAATTCTCAAATCTCCATAATTTGTCCATGTGATGCTTTTGGTTCTGATTATACCTACTTTTGAGAATTCCATTTTGAGTCATGAATTAAAATTCATGTAATGTTGCTAGACTCCACAAAAATGTAATGTTATAGGCAAAGTATGACACACAATATAGGGTTAAACCTTTGTGCCGCCTATGCATGAACAATACCACCTATTTCGTGTAGGATCGGGCAATATAGACTGAGATGGATGAAAACCATAATCTGATTAGATTCAACCCATGTAACAAGGTAGAGGAACTTTTCCAGTTATAGGAAGAGGAGATCAAGAGACTATAAATAGTTCAAATTGAAGAGGGGTAAGCAAACAAAGTTTAATTGACAAACGAAAAATGCTCTTAAATTGATTGTGAAATTTGGCGACTTCTTTGTTGATGAAAGACTTAGGAATGGTGTTGAGTGGGGTTTGACTGATCGTTAGCTCATTGACTTCTTGATTTGGTGACCACAAGTCATGAACTGAAAGCATAATTCCTATTTGTGAGTTACGGAGGGGTAACACTTACCCTTTGTGAGTTTTTTAAGAATTTGCCTACCATGAATTTGAAGGTTGTGACAATGATGTTGCAGATGACTCAGAATTTCTAGTTGCTCTTTATGGATTCCAAGTTGAATAAAACCACGAGCAACACATATGGCATGGCTGTGTCACTATTGGTGCTAGTGAAGTGATTCAACTGGTGCTAGTGGAAGTGGCTTAGCTGGTGCTAGGAAATGATTCAACTACTACAGCAACATTAAGAAGTGCATGTTCATGTTCCCTTATTACAAGGTGACATTGGTTGTTTCTTACATTCCATAGGACGAAGGTGCACGGTAGATATTACCGGGATTGATTTGATGATCTTCCTAGACTAGGTTAGCAAGCATACCAAAATTGATGATGCCTATATAAAGGATAAAAAGAAATTCATTAGCCAAAGGTACTCATAAATGCACCACTAGAACCTTCTAGGATCATGGATAATTCCTTTAACGTTATCCTTCCTATTGCTCTTGGGAAGGTACTCGTAAATACACTACCTTATACCCCTTTTCTCTATACATCTCTTATGTTGTCTTGATAGTATTTTGCTTTTCTTTCAACATTGGATGCTGTCAAGATTTGACTATTTCAAAAGCTTTATTTGATCTAAGATGGAGATAGGCTATCATAGATGATATGATGTCTTGCATTCTAATTCTGCTTTAGAACTTGCCTCTCTCTTTCTGTAAAATATGTTGTTGATTGTAAATGAATGTTAATGATTAAAACATTCTTGATGGCTCAAATGACAAACTTAAAGCTTGATTAGTGTGAAATTGTTGCAGGAATATATAGAGTTGACTATATGGATATATGCCCTTTTGAAATTAAGACTGCTTCCTTTTGCTATATTCTAGTGGTTGCTACATTGATTGAATATAAAGAATGCTTTCCTCTATAGTAATTTGGACGAGGAGGTATATATAAAACAACCTCCTGAGCTTGTCGCTCAAGGGAGTTTGACTTCGAACAATTTAATAATTTCCATTTTGAAGTTGTTTATACTTAATGCCTATTGGTTTGATATCATTGCATCTCTTATCTATTTGAGTCTTCTGATACTTTTTCGATTGTATACTAGAGATATATTATCAATTTTAAGGGGAAAATTGTCCTAAATTATGACAATTATAAACTCATGCTGATCTAAAGCAGTACAATATAACAGTTTATGACTTTATGTTGATGTTTCACTCTTATGTTTTGTCTTGGAAGACCTAATCATAACTCAATCTACTCAACAGGCTTGGCTTCTTTGTTGGAGAGAATGATCCCTTCTAGATTACCTTACAATAAATTGATCCAATAGAATAAATCAATTTGAGTTCTAAATTCCAGCTTTATTTTCTTTGTATTTGGTTTAAAATATGATTTTATTTTAATTTTGTTTTAATTTTTTTAGGACATGGTCTATTTTTTCTCAAGTTTTTTGAAAGCCTTCTATTGTTCCTATTCCTACAACCAACAATGCGTTTTTTGTCTCTAACACACACTATTATGTTCTGCATCACTAGCATTCATCACTTGATTTAAGAGCACTAGACTTGCTGAAAAGCTTAAGTTCATTTTCTTATTCCAAAAAAGGAAGAAAAAAAATGATTGTTTCTGCAAAAAGTTCCTTCTCAAATGTTTACTGGACGCTGTCTCCTCACAAGTTCGGTATCATTTTGTTGGTCAAAGTTTGTTTTTAGCTCTTTTCTGCGTTCTTGATATTGTAAGTTTGCATAGCTTGGTAACAACTAACTAGAACACATGATATGTCTATTTTTCTTTTGAGTCAGACTATTTAAATGGACATTATTATTTGATGCACAGTTCACAAAGGCCTAGTCTGCATGTACTTGTTTCTTCTAAATTTTTTGACCGTTTGGTTCTGAAATTACTTTAAATTTTTATTGTTGGATGTTCTAAATCTCAGTGGTAGTTCTGCAGGGTGAGCTTGCATTAGCTTTCGGGGAGTTATTGAGGAAACTCTGGGCTCCTGGGCGTACTCCTGTTTCTCCTAGACCATTTAAAACAAAACTCGCACGCTTTGCACCTCAATTTAGCGGAAATAATCAACATGACTCGCAGGTTTTACTGTTAGTTAAATTTCGTCAAATCAATTTGGTTCTTTGTATTACCACGATGCAAACTCCAATTGATCATTCAGGAGCTTTTAGCCTTCTTGTTGGATGGACTTCATGAGGACCTGAATCGTGTAAAGCATAAACCTTATATAAGATCAAAGGATACAGATGGACGACCTGATGAAGAAGTTGCTGATGAGTTTTGGGCAAACCACATTGCTCGAAATGATTCTATAATTGTTGATGTGTGCCAGGTACATAGGATTTTCAATGAAAGATTTATTCACATTTTTATTATTGTTATGATTTATGTATATCTAGAAGAGAAAGATTAATACAGTGTAAGGTGTAAGAGGTAAGGAGAGCTTAAAAAATATTAGTCAATGTCCTAAAAATTAATTTAATTAGTTTGAATTAATAGCGATATTGCCATGCATACATTTGAATGGAGGGATAAACTTCCCGGAGTTGTCACTGACTCAAGTAGTTTGGATAAACAACTTGATAATGGTTTATGATAATGATGATCTATATCACTGTCACTCAGGGCTATGCCAAATATTTGCTCTTCTTAGCTGGTTAATGTTTAGTTATGTTGCTGCAGATGATAATATCAGATAGCACCATGTAGCTTCTTAGTGTTCAAGATGACAATCCTTTCTCTTTATTTTCTTTCATTCCATGTTTTTTAGTGTTAAACTTGCCATTTTAAACTACTGCTTCCTCAAATTTGCATCTTACTATCACTGCCTCTGCATAAGCAGAATTCTAGTAGTCATAAAACATCTCAAGTTTTACAATCAGAAATTGAGAATTTGAAGCAAGCAATTAGGGGTAATAAATTAAAAAAAAAATAATAGCTTCAATAGATGATAACAAATGAGAATAAATAGTTTGAAATGGTTTGTATATGTTCAAGGGCCGACCAATGGATAATATATTTAGATAAGTTAAACAAACTAGAGTTGAAAATCTAGTTAGCTGAGGGAGAGCAAAGAAAATTAATGATGTAGCCTCTGCTTCAAATAGTCAGAGCTTATATATGACTTGATGAATTCAATTGGGCATCAGATGGTTCAAATATTCAACTAGACATCAACAGGATGTCTGAATCATGTTCCTTCCTACTAGCCTAGGTAAATAGGTTTAGCATCCAACATCAATCACTCTAACCTCTGGAATCCTGATTTTTCTCATGTTAGAAATTTAGTTACTTTTAAATTTAGTATTGGTCATTTAGTTTGTAATACTTTTCTCGAACATAATTTTATGATGTAATGATAATTTTTTTGCTCAGAATCAGTCAACTGTTGCCTTATCGAGCTTCAAAAACTTTTGCTATTTTTTAATTATACACATTGCAAGCAAAGGGCTTCAAGATGCATTGCACATGAGTTTGGCATAAAGTTCGGCAACACAGTAGGGGAAAATTTCAACTTGCTCAAGATGCAATAGTAGATTTTCTTTTGCCACAATGTATGAGAAAATTATTTGGGACAAAAATATAATTTTACAATATTTTGAAATTCCTTTGTGTTGTTAAAGTCTCCGTAGGTCCATTCAATCTTCATTTTCTGCAACTGATTACTATAACATGGCAGGGGCAATACAAATCTACTCTGGTCTGTCCCATTTGTGGGAAAATTTCAGTGACATTTGATCCATTTATGTACCTATCATTGCCTCTACAATCTGCTTCCGCTCGGACCATGACTGTTGTGGTTTTGACTAGTGATGGGAGTACACTTCCAACCACTTGTACTGTAAGTGTACCAAAGCAGGGTCGTTGCCGGGACTTGATTCAGGCTTTAAGCAATGCTTGCTCATTAAAAAATGAGGAGAAACTTTTACTTGCAGAGGTATGCAAATTTAGTATTGGTAGAGATTCAGTGGACAGTGCTTCCTTGGATCAATACTCAAAAGAATAGTTTTTGTTTTTTTTGGTGAAAAATTTACACAGATACGCAGCCACAGTGTCCATCAACTTCTAGAAGATCCTTTAATGCTGCTATCAACCATTAAAGATGATGATCACCTTGTAGCTTATAAGATACCAAAATTGGTGAATATTGTATACCTTCAGTTTGTGCACCGCCGCCAAGTGTATGTGCTCCCTGTATCAGTAACTGTTATCTGCATAAATATTCTGGTAGCTGTAGGGAAGATACACTTTAGATGTCTGGTATATGTTCTTACTGATTTTACCAATTGAAATTGTTGTTCTACTATCTTATTGACCATAACATGTTAATTTATTTGTTTGCAGTTTCATGCTACAAGACACTCCTTGTCAATTCTTTTTACTTATTTCCAATATTGTTTTGGTTAAATTATTTCGGATCCAGTCCTTTTTTTAGAATTTTCTTTCTATTTCTAGTGCTACCAACATAAAGTATTCCCTTTTTGGCTTTGGTTGTTCATTTTACTGTACATGGTTTTCCAATTTGCTTTACTGCTCATGTTAAATGTTGAATCTTGCAGAGGGTCTGGCAACATCAACAGCTCAATAGCCTGGGAAACCTATGGCATACCTTTGCTTGCATCAGTTTCAAAAGATGAAATCACTGTGGGTCTTGTACGAGAGAGACTTCAGAGGATGCTCACCCCTATGCTAGGAAGCGATGGAACTTACTCTTCAAGGTCCTCAGATCCCTGTATAACTGATGGTGATCAAGGCAAATCAAGTGAAGCATGTTTAGTATCTGGTGAGAATCAAATCGATCAACAACACTGTAATACAGAATCAACCTGTAACATGCATCTTCAGTACATTGACGAAAATGATGCATGGGTTGATTTATCATTGGAAGACAAACTTTTCACACTGCCTAGGCCATCAACATCACTTATTCTTTTTATTAATTGGTCAAGAAATGATATGAAGAAGTATGATACTTATCATTTTGAGAACCATCCAGAAGTGTTCAAGTATACTCCTGCACCAAAGAGGAGTCGTAATGAACCTCTCTCACTATATACATGTCTGGATGCCTTCTTGAGGGAAGAACCACTAGTGCCTGAAGACATGTGGTTAGTATCATTTCTTCTTTCTTAGTTGGTAATTATGTTGTGCAGTGAACTTCCCTTTAATTGTTTCAGTTAAAATTTTGGAGATATTGTTTCATTATCTGAGAAATTGTGATCTTTATTGGGAAGATGTTTGTGTTCTATGTTGTAGGCAAAATACAATAACAATCAAAAGGGTCATCTTGAATGGTCCACTCGAGGCTGGGTTTGTTGTTGGGATTTAGGCCAAAGGAAGCTAGATCGAGTTGGGGGAAGGGACTAACTACCATTGAGCTTGATGTGAATTGGTCTTTGAGGTGATTTTTGGTGGTGTCAAGCTGTGACATGACCGATGAAGGATGGCTGTTTCCTCTTGGGTTGAGGGACTCCATTTCTTGCTCTGTATAAAGGGGTATTCTGTATTTGTACATTAATAGGGGGATGTGCAATGTAAGGTTTTACCACATCAATTATTGGGCTTGTGTTCCAACCTCTAGTGACCTGCGTTAGTGCTAGCAGTCTTTTGTGTGGTCGGTCTTCCACCTATCATAATCGGCCACAATTGTTACTAGTGAGTCAGACTTTGCCTTTAGTTGGGATGGCTTTCAGGCTGTGTTGCTCCACTATAATTAGGTAAGAGCCAACAATTAACACTTGCATCAATTGCCTCATACTATCTATTTTGAGGTGATTCAAAGAAAAATACAATATCCCATTGTGATTTTCTATCAGGTTCATCATGCTGTCAATCTTAGTTTGTCGATTCTGTACAAATAATTGCTCCTTTAGATATCTTTTTCTTAAGGGCAAGCTCATTTTCATTGTGCTGCCTTTAAGAAGGCTTTGTTGGCATTTTTGCATTGGAAGAAATTTTACTTGCACCTGAAGTAGTTTATTTTAGTTTTGTTGGCTAGTTGTCCCTATGATGTTGGATCAAAAACTCAATGATAGAACAAATGAAAACAATTTGTAGTTGCTACTAGGACGGACCTTGACTGGCGTACTAGTATTTGACACTGGTGTGGATCCACATGTTTACACGTCTATATGTAGTTGTTACATGTGATCAATAGAAATATTGAGTGTCCATTTAGTGTGTCGGTGTCCAAGTGTAGATACCCATATCTGACACAAGTATAGAGTGTTATGATGAGAAGTTAGTATGAGAGGTGGGGGATGCCATTTAGGCCATGTGTCGTTCAAGCATAGATGGGTTCGAGTGAAGTAATTAACACTCGTGTGACTTGTTTAGGAAAATGATCAGCGATTTTGCCAAATACTTGGAGTTTATGAGTTGCAGCTGTCAGAAATTTCTTGTTATTTTCTTGCGGTTAGAAATGTGAATTCTGTTTTTTTGTAATTCCCAGCCCTTGTTAATTTGTGATGCTTTCACGCAATGAAACAAACATTGCTTCATTTTCTTTAAAGATCTATTGTCTTCATTCATATTTAGTGCCTTCAACATCAATTCAAACTGTTACTGAATAGGTACTGCCCAAGTTGCAAGGAACAAAGACAAGCCAGCAAAAAGTTGGACCTGTGGAGGCTTCCTGAAGTTCTGGTTATTCACTTGAAAAGATTCTCCTTCAGTCGGTCAACAAAGCATAAACTGGAAACCTTTGTTAACTTTCCAATTCATGATCTTGATTTGACAAATTATGTGGCACACAAAAAAGGCTCCCAGCGCCAGATGTATGAACTTTATGCCTTGAGTAATCATTATGGCAGTATGGCAAGCGGGCATTATACTGCTCATATCAAGGTAAATTTTCATCCATTAACATTATATTCTGTTTTTTTGAAAAATTTGCCAATTATTTCCATATGCAACTCATCATAGAAAATTGGCACCATCAAGGTTTTTTAGTTTCCATCTTTTTGAAGTGGTTTACATGTATCTTATATTAGTTTTTTACAGAAATCCATCAAAAATTGATTTTCCATTTTGGTGTTGAGATTTGAGATTTCCAGTAAATCATGGTCTCGGTCATGCATGTTTTGCTTTGTTGTCTTGGAGAACACCAGAGTGCTGCAATCCAAAAGGCCAAGGGCTTCTGCTCTTCTTGCAAAACTTAGGAAGTTTGTGTCATGTCATCTGCATTTTAGGCATTGTTATTCCTCAGTTTGCACTGTTTTTGCATGAGAAATGCGTAGATATAAACTTCTTTTTAGTTATCTGAATTCTGAACAAACACTAGCAGAATGCTTACTGTTCACTGCTAAAGTGTTCACTGCTTCTGTAGCTTTAGCTATTATCTAATCACTGGCTAGTAAAAGATGAACGATGATAAAAATATTAATTTGTTTTTCCCTTTTGCAGCTTTTGGATGAAAATAGATGGTACAATTTCGACGACAATCACATTTCACCTATCAACGAAGAGGATGTGAAATCTGCTGCAGCTTATGTGCTGTTTTACAGGCGAACTAGAGAGAATGCATCAGCAAGCATCGGTGTGGAGTCGTCCGCAAATAAAAATCATACTTTTGGTAAAAGATGAATTTTATCTAATCTTTTGTAGATTAGATACTAGGAAGCAAATATCATGTATGGTTATTTATTCTTGGAACTGTCCTTGAATATCTGGGAGTTTTTTTTAAGGAGAATTATGCTTTATAATCTTCTGTATATGTTGTGTAATTCATAAAAATGAGGCAACATGTAACACTAACACAGAATTTTAATGGAAACAAATTTTAAAATCTTGCCATAAGTACAGCTATCCTTCTTTCTTTATTGTTGTTGTTGTTTTTTTTTTTTTAATTTTAGAAGTAAAGTTTTGTAAACTCGTGTTGGTTGCCAGGCCTATTGTTCTCTAAACAAATTATTTATGTTTTGCGGGGAAGCTGTAGCTGGGATTGGGAACAGGAGGGCATTTTTCTAATTTGTTGGGATTGTTTTTGGATAATATGGCTTGTCCTGAATGCTAAGTGGTGTAATCATCAAATTTTATGTTTCTACAAATCTGTGCTAGTGTTATGTATCTTTCTACCTGTTCAAGTCCCGGTTTTTGGAGTGCAATTCTTCTACAAAGAATGGTGAAAACTAAGCAAGTATAGAATACACATATGGCGACATCTC
>JBAMIB010000115.1:169897-181220 GCA_037177415.1 Kaempferia rotunda | reverse complement strand
GCAAATCTATCAAGCTTGGAATCATAGAGGATGCTCATAACAGAAATCGTCCCACAAAGCTTCTTAGATTTGAAAGGTTTGTTTCAATACAGTTGCCTGATCATGTATGGGCTCGTTATAATTAATCCCCAGTTTATTTCTAGTTGCTGTGACTATAATCACATTTTGCTATACATCTCTTAATTGCAGCACAAAATCCGAAGGCAAACTTGCCTCACTGGATGAGTACATCTCTAGAATGAAGCCAGGAAAAAACAAGAACTAGCAAGGAACAATTGGAGAAATCTCCATAACAGGAACTAGCAAGCAACAATTGGAGAAATCTCCATTCCTTGAGAGACTCACGAAGAAGAATTATGAGGTTAGTTGATGCACTTAAGTTGTGTGCTCATGCTACATATATCTACGACCTTATTGGATGAATCTGGCTACCATGAACCATCATCATTTTTTTCGTAATTTATATTCTGAGTAATCCCTATCATGGTGATAAGATCAAGATTATGACCTGCTATCCCATTTTCTGCATCTATTTTATCACGTTATTGTGTTGCTTAACCTACTTCCTTTCCTATCTTTCCATCCAAGTAAACTCACTGTTATTTTCACCTTTATTCATAAACTTCATCCTGATTCACAAAAAGTTCTCACATTCATCCATTATGTTATGATGTGGTAAAGGAAATGCTCGTGTTTTTTTCGTTCCCTTTCTCAAATCTCTAAGGCTTTGCCAAATCTTTTCTAGGTTATATTCTTCACTGATCCGATCGATGAATACTCAATGCAATACTTGATGGACTATGAAGACAAGAAATTCCAGAATGTGTCGAAAGAAGGTCTCAAACTTGGAAAAGACTCGAAACTGAAGGACCTCACGGAATTGACAAACTGGTGGAAGGATGCGCTCTCCAGTGAGAACGTGGACTCTGTCATGCAAGTATACAAAAAGCAATTTTCATTGCCTTACATGCATCCCTTCATGTGCATCAACTCATGGTTGTAAAGTGGATACAAGTTCAAATTTCAGACAGTTGAGATCAACTTCGAAAAGATGGTAGAATCCACTGCCGCTTCTGTCGACATCGCAAAGACTTGAAAGGAAAACACACACAATGTCAAATAGATTTCTTCAAAATGGTGTAGTATTTTCCTTCTGGATTTAGGCAAGTATTCGATAAGGGATACAACTGTTGCTGGTGATATGTCTTCTGTCAATATTAGATGAGCTCCTTGTAACTCTACGATGATATCAATGTCAGTTTAAATCTCTGAATATAATACAATTGCTCTTTTCTGTGCTTGAGTTCTAGGAATCTTACTGATGTGGGTGAGTATCTTCCTGCTCCGTCTTACCGTCTCTCATGGGTTCTATATGGGTTCAGATCCGGTAGAGTTCCCAACCTCCTGTATCCCGACGGATCTGCTACTTGCATGTTAACATGTGTCAGTGCACTTGGAATTTTTTGATCCATAATTAGTGGTCCCTTTCTTGTCCGATCTAAGATAATCATTGGATCGGAGGTGAGATCTAGGTATTGGTCTGATCCAACTGTTGTCTTGGATTGAATCAGGAAGGGATCAACGATTGTGGACTAGAGGATCTTAATTGCGGAGATGATATAGTTGGCAACGGAGATGTATCCGAGTTGACTGTGAGGCGGTAGGTTTGCATGGTCTTTTCTAGGAATGTGGTTTGCATGGTCTTTTCTAGGAATGTTCTCGAACGAGGATGTTCCCAAATTGAACGTGAGGTAACATGTTTACGATCTCTTTTTAGAGGATGTTCCCAAGTTAAGGTGACAGTCTTCTACCCCCATCTCCTCATATTCCTTATATGGTATGGGTCACATAGGCTCCACGCTTCATCAGTGTTGAGCAGACATTAACCCTGGCAAGTGCCCCCTCGATCTTAAGCCTAATAATAGCCTGTGGATGTGTCATTTGGTCATGTTTTAGGCCGACACACATGTGCCTAGGGTCGGCTTAAGACATAGTCCAAATTTATTGAGCTTATTTTTAATATTTTAATTTTATTTTTGTTTAATTTTTAAAAGGAATCCATCATCTTTTTTTTTTTATTATAAAAAGTTATTGGTGACATTCGCTTTTATTGGTACCGGTTCATTTTTAATATTAAATTATTACATAGATTTTTTGTAATTGTTATTTTAATTATAGGCTATAAGACCTATTGACCTAATTAACTTTCCTTTTCAATATCTCTAAAAAAAAGTCTTAGTCGTTGATGATCTCATAACTTTCTTTTATCTCTCGTCAGTGTTCTGTTCCCTTTTTCTTCTTCATCGGCTATTTTATACCTTTCACTTCAATGGCTGATAATGCTCTCAAGGATATTTTTCTTCTCCCTCATCGATAATCTTTTTCCTCACTTTTTTTCTCCTTCCTCAGTAAGAATATGAATTAGAAGGTTTTTTTATCCATACAATGCGGAATGCAAAGTAGAATGATAATTTAAAAAAAAAAATTGTGAAGTCTTTAATTGTATTATTGGCTTTAATTGTCTTATTTTCTAATGCTCTTTTGTCTTCGATTTTTTTATCTTGCATGCCTACTGACACATTTATAATTCAAAGTCCATCTTATATTTGTCATAGAGTTATTTTTTGATTGTTCATCGGGTAACGTGCTACAGATCGCATTACTCTTCGCCTCTTGTTTTTTATGCTCTTTTCAATTTTTTACGCTATTGATGGTGAAGACACCACTAACACCCGTTTGGAAAGTTTTAAAATGATGGAATTGAATTAAATTTTATCATGAATTAAATTCCATCAGTAATTAAATTCTGAATTATTTAATTTGTAATGAGTTAGTAATAATAGAATTTAATTGAATTCCTTATTTGGAATGAGTTAGTAAATAACAGAATTTAATTGAATTCTTATAATTTTAACATTTTACTCTTCTTCCATAAAATTAATATTCTTATAAATTAGCTATCATTTTATTATTTTAATAATAAGTTCAAGCTATATAGAGTGTATAATTAGCTTCGAATACATGATACAATATGTAACTCAAGGAAAAGAGATATCATAAGCCAGAGATCATAATAAGTTCGGTGAAAAAAGTGCGTGCGCAAGAAAGAAGCGACGTGAGAATAGAAGGATAAAATAATCATTTTAACTATTTGAGAAAATTAAATTCCAATTCTCTTCCCAATTCAAACATTTTTAGGTCTGAATTGATTTAAGGAGTTAGTAGGGAATTGAATTACAATTCCCTATTAAGTCCTTATTGAAAATTTATACTAAATCATGAAATTGAATTCTAATTTTTTAAGGAATTCAATTCCATGGGTTTCCAAATATGTTGTAAATTGTGTTTCCATGTCTTAACTTAACATTTGCATTGTGTTTGTATTTTTGATTATGTATTTATTGTTCTTTTAATTTTAAACAATATTATTTTGATAAAATAGTAAGATTTTTTTTTCCTTTTTTATTATTATTTGAATATAAATATATCTTGTTAAAAAAATATAATTCTAGATATACAAAATGTATGAAAAAAGAATTTGTTATTAATATTAATAATCAAAATTCAGTTTTTAAAATTAAAATTAATAAAATCATAGATTAAATAATGTAATAATTTTATCAATTTAAAAAATATATATTATAAAAGGTCAAATATAAAATTTATTTTATAATTTTATATTAAAAAAAGCTATAAACAGTAAATTTTATATAAAAAAAGTATTTTTTTTAATTAATATTATATATATATATATATATAATTAATCAGCTATTGTCGGTCCGAAATAGAGCTGTCAATTTGGATTGAACTTGTCAAGTTAGCCAGCCCTCCAAACAATTTAAGAATATTATGTTAAAATGTTATCAATCCAAGCCCCCCTATGTTAACCCACATAGGCCCGCGATGAGCTTGGGTTGGCCCGCGGATTAAGAAATACATGTAAGTTAAGTTTTATATCAATTTATTATCTCTTTATTATGATTTTAAAATAAAAATATTATTTTTCATCCAACGTTAGTATTTATGTGTATCTATTTATATTTAAAATACTTATTTCTATATACATTTGATTAACAAAATTTTTCTGAAATAAAACGTTAAAAATATATTTTTTTTAATTAATTTTTTAAATTTTTATGGATTCGCGGTTGACCCATTTAACACAGAACTCGTCTTAGATTGAGTTGAATTAGAAAATTTTCAATCCAAGATAACGGATCGACTCGTCCCACCTCACACATCAAATGGTTGACCTATCACAGACCAGAGCCGTAACTATCTCCGATGGGGCCTCAAGCAAAAAATAAAATGTGATTTTTTTACTATGATACATAATGATAAAGTTCATAAATAACAAATACACTAAATACATAAATAAAATAAAAAAAATATTACATTAATAAAAAGTTAATAAATATTTAAAATAATTACATAAATACTACTCGTCTAGTGATTTTAGAGTTAAAAATATTTATCAAATCTGCATAACTTAATTGTTGGACTATTTATTTCTCAATCGACAATATTACTAATTCATTTAATTAGTCTATCATGTGACATTGAGACTAATGCAGTAGTTGTAGACAGCGACAAGGTAGCAACCGACAACCGACAATCGACATCTATTGCACGATTAGGGTGCAGTTCGTTTGACATGTCGGTATAGCGTGTGACAAACACCACGCCGCGCAATTAAGTCATGTAAGCGGATGTTGGCCGCCGACTAGAGCCCGTCTAGTCCAATGGCCATCTTAAGAATCAATGCGATTAGGTTGTTTGAACGATCGTTATTGTGTAATTAAGATGCAATTAGAGTCAGGTGTTGTAGGACAAAGAAGATGGTTAGAAAAGAAGATTAGGATTACCTCTTGTTCGATTGATCCGTACTTTGGTGAAAAGAACACCGGAGAAGAAATTACGTGCAAAGAATAGTCGTGTGTCGGTGTGTGTCTTGTAGTCATGAGAATAGAGTTTAGCAGTATTTAAGGTCTGTGTCATTCGTTTTTTGCTAGTATAATCAAAAGAGAAAAAATGAGTTCTTCCCCCAAGCTAGGCCCTGAGGCGATTACCTCTTTGACCTTATGGAAGTTACAGCTCTGCACGGACCGTGCCACCCCACCACGGACTCTCAGATCCAAATGAAAAGGACAAGGAAAAATTATTATTATTTTTAAAAAAATAATAAATTAAAGTCCTAAAATAAATTTTTTATCAAGAGCCTCACGGAACCTTTATAGGGCCCTGATGCACCCACTCATTGGACCGTACCCACTCTTATATGCTAAGATGAGGATTGCGAGGCACATGACTTGCATTCTCATTTATGTGCGAAAGTATATTTTTATGATTTTCGCCAACTAAACGGGAATAAAGATATATCAACTCTGTCTTAGAATTAGTAGTGAGTGAAGTCTGCACGCCTTGATAAAAAAAATGAATAGGCCTGAATTTAACGTGCCAAATGACTGACACATAAATTGAAAAATTCCTAAAAAAATAATCTTTGCTTACGAAAGTATTTTAATTATTTATCAATTAGAAAGAAAGCGCTCGCGGACGCCGTTGCAGCTGGAATTCGATGCTTCAATAGATTTGATTAATTGTTTGGGTAATTTCTAGAATTTTTGAATAATACGAAGGAAAAAAAAAACACATTTTTTGATCGCTCATTGCGGTCAAATGCCGGGTCGTCTACTCTCGTATCAAATTCAATGCATTGAATGCATGTAAACCTTCCCCTGGGCCAGATTTCAAGTGTTCTTTCTAGAACTTCTGGGACAGCTTGCGCCCCGTTGCTTTCCCCTTTTATGAGAGCAGACTTTGCTATATAAATCTTGAATCGCAGCACAATTTCCACGCAGAATCGTTGCGCTCACGCCAGATTTTGCTGGGAATTGGTGGTTGGATTTCGGCCCTGCTCGGAGTCAAGTCAAAGCTGGGATTAGGTGAGAGGTTTGAAGGTTCAACTCCGTGGTTTCGAAGAAGATGGTTCCTCGATTTACCTTGTGCTTCATAGAAGATGGCTCGATTTCCGCCGTGTGGGAGATAAAGGAGCCGTCTTGCTCGCCGCCGGAGGGATTCTGGTCTTGCAAGTGCCTCAAAGCTGTTATTTTTCCGTGTGCTCCTCCCGCCGCCCTCAGAATCCCTTTCTGAGCTCGATCAGTCTCGGCGGAGGAAGCGGCGTGGTGCAGATTCGAAAGTTTCAGCTCGGAGCGGACAGCGATTTTGTTCTCTGGTTTGCGGAAGCGGCAGATCTTAGGGCTTAAAAAGGTTGAATCTGTGCTATTTCTCTTTACATTTTGGCGTTGCTAGTTTGGCGAATTGTGATATAAGAACAAATGGCACGGGGGAGGAGAAGGGAGCTTCTTCTGAGCAGACTGTATGCTTTTGCTTGCGGCGCATCAAGGTCTCAAGCCGACGTTTCTCAAGTCGGAGGTCCAGGCTTCTCCCGAGTGGCCTTCGCTAATGAGCCTGATTCATTTGAAGCTTCCACTTTGAACTATGGATCCAACTATGTTTCCACCACCAAGTACAATGCTGCTACGTTCTTCCCCAAGGCATTGTTTGAGCAGTTTAGGAGGGTTGCAAACATGTACTTTCTGTTTGTTGGATGCCTTTCTTTTACTGCCTTGGCTCCTTACTCTGCGGTCAGTGCGATTTTCCCGCTGATCGTGGTGATTGGAGCAACCATGGCAAAGGAAGCCGTTGAAGATTGGCGTCGGTATCAGCAGGTAGCTTATTATAGTTCATTTTCTCAGGGATAATCTATAGTTTCAATATATAGAATGAATATGGTAATTAGTTCATGTGAAAAGTGTAGATATGTTCTAGAGTTTCATATCTTCATATAAACAAAAATAACATGAAAAGAAAATATCCTTGATAACTACACATGTTTGTTGATTCTATTACTGGTCAACTGAAGAATAGGTCTTGTTTAGAAGGAAGCTCGGAGTAGTTTTGCTAATTTTCTTCCTCCGAGCAAGATGAAATTGTGTTCTATTACTGAGTCCATGAACTCCTTATATTTGGTGAATGGCGTTTCTTATTTCTCTTTTCTGAATTTACAATGATTAGCTTTTGATTCACACAGGATATCGAAGTAAACAATAGAAAAGTTAAACTACATCAAGGCGGTGGCGCATTCAAATTTACCCAGTGGAGGAATCTAAGGGTGGGTGATATTGTGAAGGTGGAGAAAGATAGCTTCTTTCCTGCTGACCTTGTTTTGCTTTCGTCAAGTTATGATGATGGCATTTGTTATGTTGAGACCATGAATCTAGATGGGGAAACAAACTTGAAACTAAAGCAAGCACTAGAGGTAACAACAGGTTTTCAAACAGATTCCAGTTACCAGGATTTCAAAGCAATCATCAAATGTGAAGATCCAAATGCAAGCCTATACACTTACGTTGGAACTATGGAATATGAAGACCGACAGTATCCTCTTTCACCTCAACAACTTCTTCTTAGGGACTCAAAGTTGCGCAACACTGATTTCATATATGGAGTTGTTGTTTTCACAGGCCGTGATACAAAGGTCATGCAAAATGCCACAGACCCACCATCAAAAAGGAGCAAAATTGAGAGACTAATGGATCGGCTAATTTATCTCCTCATGTCTTCCTTGGTCTCAATCGCATTTATCGGTTCAGTTGTCTTTGGGGTAAAAACTAATGATGATCTACAGGATGGCAGGATGAAGAGATGGTATCTTAGACCTGATGACTCCTCCATCTATTTCGATCCTACAAGGGCAGCTGTTGCTGCGATATTGCATTTTTTGACTGCTATGATGTTGTATAGCTATTTCGTCCCTATTTCTTTGTATGTTTCTATAGAGATTGTTAAGGTCCTGCAGACTATATTTATCAATCAAGACATCCAAATGTATCATGAAGAATCTGATAAGCCAGCTCATGCACGAACTTCAAATTTGAATGAGGAACTAGGCCAAGTTGACACTATCCTCTCAGATAAGACTGGAACCCTCACTTGCAACTCAATGGAGTTCATTAAATGCTCCATAGCTGGTACTTCTTACGGTAATGGGTTTACGGAGGTTGAGAGAGCAATGGCTAGAAGAAAGGGATCACCATTGGTAGAAACTGAAGGATCAAGAGAACATCATGAGAATGCAAAACCAGCAATCAAAGGATTTAATTTTGATGATGCACGTATTATGTATGGAAATTGGATTAAGGAACCTCATGCTGATGTCATAAGGATGTTTTTTCAACTGTTGGCCATCTGCCATACTGCCATACCTGAAGTTGATGAGGAAAAAGGAAACATATCATATGAAGCTGAATCACCTGATGAGGCTGCCTTTGTTATTGCCGCAAGGGAGCTTGGTTTTGAGTTTTATCAGAGGACACAAACAAGCATCTCTATACGTGAACTAGATCCAATCTCAGGCAAGCATGTGGAAAAGTAAGGAGAAATATAAATGTGGTTTTCCTTTTTAGAATATCTTATTGCTTGATATATATCTTGTTGTTTGAGTTAGCGACTCAGTCTAAATTTGTTTCCTTTGTCAGGTCATATAAGCTGTTAAATGTCATAGAGTTTAATAGCTCTAGAAAGCGAATGTCTGTGATAGTTCAAGATGACAGAGGAAAGTTGCTGCTTCTCAGCAAAGGCGCTGATAGGTCAGTAAGCTGCTTGATCAGTCTATTAGAGACATAAGAATTGACCAACACACAAATTTCATACTACTTATACTTAGTAGATGAAGAGATTATTTTCTCTAAGACATGGACCTGGATTTTATATTGAAATATCTCGTTCGTATATACAGTGTCATGTTTGAAAGGCTTGCCAATAATGGAAGGGAATTTGAAGATAAAACCAAGGTGCAGATGCTCGAATATGCTGATGCTGGTTTAAGAACCTTAGTTCTTGCATACCGTGAGCTTGATGAAGATCAATACAAAAGCTTTAACCAAATGTTCATGGATGCAAAGAATTCCGTTAGTGCAGATAGAGAAGAAAGAATGGAAGAGGCTGCAGATTCCATCGAGAGAGATTTTATTCTGCTTGGTGCCACAGCTGTTGAAGACAAACTGCAAAATGGGGTGGGTTGAAAGTTGTTCTAGGCATACTCTTATGTATTCCTTAGGGTATTAACTTAATAGTTGCTGGATAATTGTGAACAGGTACCCGAGTGCATAGACAAACTTGCACAAGCTGGGATCAAACTATGGGTATTGACTGGTGACAAGATGGAAACAGCTATCAATATAGGGTATAATCTTGATTAACTTGTATTTTAAATCTAAGGGGAAAAAAAAACTTTAGTTCTAGCTTCTTATTTGGTGTTTTAAATGTTGTTCTTCCTTGCAGTTTTGCCTGTAGTCTCCTGAGGCCGGGAATGAAGCAAATAATAATCACTTTAGAAGGACCAGATATAATTCAGTTGGAGAAAGAAGGGAACAAAGAAGTCATTGCTAAGGTAATTAGTTTAGTAAAAGCTTAACATCTGTAAATACTTGATCTCATTTTGTGATATGTAGAGATAGATAAACGTTTGATCTAGATGATCTGTTAAGGCATCTGAAGATATGCATTTCAAAACAATAATTTTATAACCTATAATACAAGGATCTGCAAACTTCATCTCGTTGTCTCTATCAAGTACCAATAAAATTATCTCACCTACATAGCACTTGCTACAGTTTACTGGAAACTTTAAACTACAACATAAAACCTTTAAAGATATAGCAGAGTTGTTTTCGGCTTCTGCAAACAAGGGACTATTCAAAGTAGAACTGATACAAAATATCCACAATTTAATTTAACGAATACCTTTTTGCATTTACCTGTTGCCAATGGATGTTTGGATACTTCAGGCGTCAAAGGCTAGCGTTGTAGATCAGATAAATGAAGGAAGGAAACTTGTTAGTTCATCAACTTCTGAGTCATTTGCCTTGATCATTGATGGAAAATCTCTTGCATATGCATTGAAAAATGATATCAAGAACTTGTTCTTACAACTGGCTGTTGGTTGCGCGTCGGTCATATGCTGTCGTTCCTCCCCCAAACAAAAAGCCCTAGTGAGTTTCGATTTTCTTACAGTAGAACACCTCTGTTTGTTACTTTGGAAGGTTCAGCTGGTTAGACCAGTTTGAAACTAATTACTGAATTCTGTAGGTCACCAAGCTTGTTAAAGAAGGTACCGGTAAAGTGACCCTAGCAATCGGAGATGGTGCCAATGATGTGGGCATGCTTCAGGAAGCAGATATAGGAATTGGAATTAGTGGAGCTGAGGGAATGCAGGTTAGTTCTAATTGTGACTGAACATAATTGTCGGTAGAAGAATTGCACAGAAAAATCCTTCTTCTCAATTGTGAAATTTATAGGCTGTCATGGCGAGCGACGTTGCAATATCTCAGTTTCGCTTTCTCGAGCGTCTGTTACTTGTGCACGGGCATTGGTGTTACCGGAGGATATCAACAATGGTATACTCTCTCTTTCAAATCTTTGTTGGCAACTTCTACACATACATGTCGACATGTTCATTGTTCTTTGCATTACAGATATGCTATTTCTTCTATAAGAATCTCGCATTTGGAGTTACCATCTTCTTGTACGAGGCGTATACGACATTTTCCGGTCAGCCTGCGTATAATGATTGGTATATGTCATTGTACAACGTCTTCTTCAGTTCTCTTCCTGTGATTGCTTTGGGGGTCTTCGATCAGGATGTCTCTGCTCGGTTTTGTTTGAAGGTATGCACATGATTTATACACCAGAAAGCATGTTATACTTCATTGCTTGGTTTATTAATACTCAAATTACTTATCAAGCTTAAAATGGAGAGTGTCAGTCCCCTACCTGAGATTTTCTTAACCTGAATTGAATTTTAAACATGGGTCACTTAAAATCAACCACAATTTTTTTCAATTAAAACCTACCAAATATAAAGTAAAACATACAAAATAAATGACATAATATTCAAAGTATAAATGATGTAATCAAATCACAAGTACAAGATTACCAACAACCACTTAGATAACACACCTTTTGCTATTTTGGATTAAAAAATATAGAGGAAGCTTTAATAATCAAGATGTTCAATAATTTGTTTCTCAATTGATAACATAGTCAATTCATTTAATCTTTCTCACGATATTATTTGATTTAAGATAAGTTTTGATCCATTTTAATTTGGAGAAATTTTTTTCTACACTTGTGATTGGTATGATCAATAAAATTCTATAAGAATATATATATATATATATAACCTCAGGGCACGACTATGTGTAGTATCTGAACCCAACAATGTTATGTCCTCTCATGCGGTAGTTCAGGCATGAGAGGT
>JBAMIB010000115.1:152594-165986 GCA_037177415.1 Kaempferia rotunda | reverse complement strand
GGAGAACACTAATCCTTACAGTATAACTGCTAATTAGGGAAAGATATTACTCCCCGAGCTATGGTGGGGTGATAATAGCGTTTAATTGTCTTTCATATATTAACGGTTCGATTCCCAACAAAAATATTTTACAGGAATTTGTTCCCTAAATGAGAATTCACAACTCAGAGATGTTGAGCTTTTAGAGCGTCCATAGTATTTCATGATTTATCCTAATAATCTAAAGTTAAATCGTTCAGGTTTAATATTATCCAGTCTAATTAATTATAATTAGTGAAAGATACTGTCATGCACACTGATCCTTTTTTATATTATTTGACGAAGAATTAACGCATAATTCCTTGAGAGAAATCACTGTCAGACAGTATTATTCCCAGGCAGGGGACCTTCGTAATCTTTCTTGAAAAATAGCATATTACATGACAAATAATACAGTATATATATATAGAGCCAATACAGACAAGATAACGGTCTGCGTGCATACAGTTTCTCTGAAGGAGAGGCCTCGTCAAAGTCAACTGTAAGTACCAGACCAAGTTTTCTCATCGTCACAAACGTCAAACAAAGCCCACGTGATTTCCCATTATATTTAATTTTTTTTTATATTTCTTTTTCAGGCTTAAGACAGCAAGCAATATTACGTTTTATATAATAATAATATTAAGAGATACAAAATTTACAGGTTTAACAGCTATCAGCAATCGCCATCGCCGCATGTGTAATGTCTTCCCTTTGAGGGTAGACTGTAAAAGGGAAAAGAAATACATTTTTTTAAATAAATTAAAATGGGGGACGCGAGCGTTGGAGGGTGTTGATTGGAGCGAACAATCCGTAGAGTTCCTGCCGGTACGGTAAGAATGACCGCCGCGGTCCCTGAACCGCCTGCTCGCTTCCGCTTCCCTTCGAGTAGAAGAGTCGGTGAGCGGTGACCATATCCATCTCCGCCCCTCTCACCGCCTTCTTTGCTCGCTTCCCTTGCTCGGACTTGGCCGCGCTAGCTCCGGCGCTCGCTTTATTCTCCTTGGCCGGAATCGACGGCGTAGGTGGTGCCGCCTCGAGGAATACGAACTTCTCCTTGCCGTCGCTATGGCTCCGTCCGACCATCAAGTTCCTGAGCCGCCACCGGCGGGACGTCCCGGTGGAGGCGCTCTTCTTGCAGCGGTCCGGCGTCCAAGCGCAGAACTCCCCGGCGGCCTCCGGCACCTCGGATGAAGACGGAAGCGACGGAGACGGATCGTCAATCAGAAGATGCCGGAGGGGAATCTGCTCCGCCACATCCGCCTCCGCCGCCGCTTCCGTTTCCTCCTCCTCGGCGGACGGATCGGGAAGGAGATCGCGATTGAATAGCGGGTAGACGGGGAGGATTCGACCTTCGAAGAAGATATCGTCGGCGCTCGCGGAGGAGAAGGCGTCAGAGTCCGTCACAGCGAAAACAAACTCGGAGTCGTCGTCTACGGCGTCGCCTTCCCTCGTCTCCTCCTCCTCCGGTAGATCAACAAGGAAGGAGGCGGTGGAGAAGTCATCGGCCGCCGACGCCTCATCGGAGGCGGCGGCGGAGAGGAGAGAAAACGAAAAGGATGTGCGATCCGTCGCCATCGTTGCTCGGTTTGTGAATTGTGAGAGCACAAAAGCGGCGGGGGCGTTTTTATAACGAGGAAGGAGAACGGGACAGTTATTGCTCTATCAGTTAATGGTAGCCGTCCGATGTGCTGAGAAATCGGGATGTGGACGGTCGAGGATTTTTGTTATTTATTCAACGACTCCAATGAGAAGCCACGTGAACGGTGACGGGCTGTTTCGTGGAGGGAAAGAAAAGATTCCTCGTGACGCCCGCGCTTATGCAGCCAGCCAGTTATGCCTTTGCAAAATTCTCAATGAGCCCTTAAATTTCATTTATTCCTAATGGATGTCCCCCACGCACGTTTAAGTTGTGAAAGAAGGGGTCATCATGGAAAATAATTCAATATTGTTGCTCCATTCCATTCTCTTTGAGATTTCTTAACTCTGTGATGAATTTGTCAACGTCATTGTACGATGAGCCTCCTTCCTCCGTAGCCATCTCAGCCAACAGAGCCAGCTCCCTGACCTTCGCCCTCATGCTCTTCGCTTCCTCCCCATCGTCCATCAATCGCCGCAGGGCCTTCTCGATCTGCGCCGCCGCAATCAACGGCCTCCTTTCCGGTATCACCGAGCAGTGCGTCGCGCCGACCGGCACCCCGATCTCCAGCACCTCCGCGATCAACTTCTCGTTGAAGAACTGCTCGGCGAACATCGGCCACGTGGCCATCGGCACGGCGGCGGAAATCGCCTCCAGGGAGGAGTTCCACCCGCAGTGCGTCACGAAGCCGCCGACGGCCGGGTGGTTCAGTATCGCCGTCTGCGGCGCCCAGCCCTTCAGGATCAGGTACCTCTTCTCAGCTGCTGCTGCTGTTTCGCTTCTCTCGGGCCACCATTGTTCTAAGTCGGCGGCGTGGCGAATGGCCCAAATGAAGGAGTGGCCACAGGCCAAGAGGCCCAGCGCGAGCTCTCGTAATTGGGCCGACGTGAAGGAGCCCATGCTGCCGAAGCAGACGTACAGCACCGATGCGTCCTGCTGCTCGTCCAGCCATCGGGAAACAGAGAGGTCATCTCCGTCGTGGAAGAAGGACGTTGGGGAGGCCACTGGCCCGACGAGCCACGCCCTCCGCCAGATGGCGCGGCGGAGGTGGTCGGCGAACTCCGTCTCCAGCTCGTAGAAGCTGTTGACCACCACGCCGAAACTCCTCGTCTCCCACTCCGCGATCTGCTGGAAGATCTTGACCACCACCGGTTCTAATTTGGATAAGTCCGGTAACTGCGACGTGGGCATCTCCAGCCGCCGCGGGAAGCCAGGCACGACGAAAGACGTCGACCCCTCGTCTCCGGGCGGCGGCGGCGCGTAGAGGAGGCTCGCGTTGGCGCAGAGCGCGAAGGCGCCGTACCCATGGAACGCGAGGCGCGGGATGTGGAACTCCTCGGCGACGGCGAACGTCCACGGCAGGAACCAGTCGGAGACGACGGCGTCGGGGCGGAGCTCGGCGAGGGCGAGGCGGAAGGGATCTTCCAGCATGTATACTCCCTCGAAGAAGGCCGTGTGCTGGCGGAAGTCGACGGTGGCGAGGCTCTCACGGCCAGGTGGGAGTCCGACGGCGGCGGAAGGGAAGTTAATGAGGCGGAGGTCGATGGACACGCCGTCGATGGCCGGTTGGAGGAGGTGGGAGTTGGCGGGGGTGGTGAGGAGCGTGGCGCGAGCACCGCGGGAGGCGAAGAGCTTGGCTAGGTGGAGCATAGGGAGGATGTGGCCGGGGGCCATCAGAGGGAAGAAGAGGACGTGGACACTTGGCGATTGCCGTGCCATTTAATTGAGTAGTGTTGATAATTTATCCCACACCGTCTATTTCTTTGCACTAGGCTGTCGATTTATAGAATTTGTATGGAGAAGGAGTATACAGAGTTTAGATGAAACTTGGGCAAAAAAATTCAAAAGCCGCCTTCTCAGTCTATGTTTTTTTTCTCCTCCTATAGAGAGAGTTGTTGTTGTCTTCCATATCTTTGTCACCTGAATTAAATAAAGTGCCTGAGAAAATATCATATAAAAAATATCACGTCCTAGATGTCTAGAAATTGAAAAGACATCCTACTAACGTATGCATTTTGAGGGTGGCTGCATGGATCACACCCAAATCTAATCAATCATATTCATTTACAAAAATAAATAATTTAAAAAAACGCCTTCCAATTTAACAAATAATTATTAGTCACCGGTGGAAAAGTCCCCTTGCGTCTGATTTTGACATTCTAAGTCAACTCTAGCAAAAAAAATAAAAAAACCTATTTATTGTTATTAATATTATTGTGAGGGTCGTCCAGCGTACATCCACGTAAAAATGTGCAGACTAATTTTATATTATATATTATATACGAGTTTCTTAGTCTGGGCGACCCTCAGGCGCGAGGGCGCCCTTCGTGATGGAGGGCGCGAGGGCGCCATCCCGTGAGTGTTGCCCACAGGCGACGCAGACTAAGAAAGCTATATATATATATATAGGAATATTATCTTGCACAACATTCCCTGTACACCCATGTGGGTGACCCTTACATGTAAAAAGCCTCGGGCGCCTGGACCAAGTCCGGCGCTCAGGACTGTGAGGGTCGCCCACCGCATGCCCACATAAGGATGTGCAAGGTAATATATATATATATATATATACAGTACATAACATAGAGAAATATAAAATAAAGAAATACAAATAAATATCTAATAATAAGCGGGCTAAATTTCCTAAAATTTAAATTTTATAATACTTAAAAACTTCTTTAAAATACTTAAATAAAAAGAAATTGTATAATTTTAAAGTCATGGATGTGCTCACGATGCAGGAGACAAATCGTGCAATCGAAATTGTTAGAGTATAATGGGCATCCTTCATTATTTAAACAAAAAATATTATAATTATAATATTATAGTACCCATTAATTGTAGAGACTGAAACGCAACTGCTACAAAAATTTTCAAATAAAAGTTTCCATATCAAAAAATAATTTCAATAAAAAAATGCTAACAAGTGGTAGCAATTATTCCACAACCACCATACATTATTCCAATTTAATGGTAATGGAAACTAAGATCCTCAAGAAAAATAAAGATATCTAATTTCATAGAATCATTAGGTCTGAATGCTTAGGGTTCATCAATATTGAAAAACAATTAAAAACGCATAGAAAAAAATTCTAACGAATAAAAGAACAAAAAAAACGAGATAGAAACTAAATTATTAACGTTATAACTCAATCAAGATGCTAACTGCTTCATTTGTAACTTTTAACCCGTTAAGAGCGAGGCTACTTTTTCTTTTTCTCTTTCTTTCCCTTGAAGAATGACAAAAGAGACGTCAGCGACCTTCACAACCTTGAACTTCAACCCAGGAATATCACCAACTGCGCGGCACTTTCGTCCCAAAAAGGAAATCATCACTTCGTCCTGCAGTTTCATATCATCAAAATTTTTAGTTTACCTTGTCGGCGGAACTAGTCTAGTCGACAAGTCAGTTTGCTAAGGATGAAACTATACATTTTCTTCGATGTTGTTCAAAACCATCATAGGGAACAGAAGCTGCGATTTTCTTCCCGTTCTTTATAAGTTGAACTCTAGCACACTTACGCATAGCAGAGTTAGGCTGCTTAGCTTCGATACCTCTGTGCGACATGGAGTCTATGTCAGCCCAACAAATAGAAGAAAAGGCTATTTGGATATAAATATGACTTTAACAATAGGGGGGAGTGCAGCTCACATCTTTTCAAGGACAATGCCTTTGGCATGAGACGACACAGCAAACGGCTTCTTCCATTCATTGCCGAGATGAATCTTCTTGTATGCTTTGTCAGCCCACCTCTGTCACGTCCTGTGAGTTTTGAGCTTGCGTCCAGCTCCATTCCACGAGTCTTCCTGTAACAGATCTTAATGTGTCATGAATATCATTCCTCATCGAAGAAACACATGCTAAATGATTTTACTACAAGATAAACAGACAATTCATTGTTTGTGGGTTAAATTGCATAGCGTCAACATTTTCTCAATATGCACTAAAAACAATGTTCTATTCCAACATAGTTAAAAGCATGAAGACCCCAATCTTGTATTGTAAACAATACAGTAAGAAGATAAACTAGTAGTTTCATGGCGACAAGCATACATGAATTCCTCCTCGAGATGTAATAACACAATAATAATGAAAAACATACTAATTGTGTTTGTTTTTATTACAGCAGTTATTACACTGAATTTCCTCCTCAAGATAAACACTGCAAGTACAAATTTGGAAACTTACACTTCAAAACATCAAGTTAGCATATTCAGTATACTTTCTACTGGAAGTAGCAAGTATATACAAGTAATGTCATGTAGCCGTGCACTCACTGCAAACTTAAGGAACCAATGGCATGACAAGAGATATATTCCGATACTGGCAATATAAGCAACATAATCAAAGATCAATGTTGAGCAAGCAGATATTCAGATACAAGGCTAAAGCCAACAACGAGTTGTTGTAGGGGCAATGCCAGCTTCTCAAAAGAATTACGAATCGGGCTTTAATAATGTGGTTCTATTTATTTCCCATCCCTCTATGATGTTTCTTCTATGCCCTGATCTGTTTGACTTGTGTCAACTCTCTTTGGTCACGCATTCAACCAACCTTTTATCCTGTGTCCAGGACTCTTTTGTGCTATAAACGAAACTAAGCATCGCATGCATTATGAACTGTTTCATTTGCAAGAGTGTCTTTTGAATTAGTCTTCCTTTGGTTTGTCTTAGGTAGAGTTCCCATTTTGCATTGTCTCTGGCAATTTGTGGTCGTCACCAAACTTATATGAGCATAGAGTAAGATATTGTATTTCATGCTCTCGTTGAAGCAGATGTGGGCTGCAATGGAAAGTTTTGACAAAATATAGTCTCTTGGTTCTCTTGAATGATGGAAGTAAAAATTAAATTATTATGGTTTAAATTCGAAGGTGGATTGCCTTTATAATTATACTGTTGTTGCCTGAATTTGCAACATCATTTAAGCGTTTCTATCATTCATTTTTTTTTTGTAAGGGAATCATCAATACCCAAAGACTTAATTCCTTAATGAATTAATTATTGATTGATTGCTTGATTTATGACAAATGACTATACAACACGGTTATATATAGGTATCCAAAAGTTATAATGTTAACGATTACAGAAAGTATTCTAACTATAATATTAAATTAGACAATAACTAACTCTATACCCGAAAACTAATTATAGATAAAGTAAATTATTTATTAAAATGCCTCATTCTAAAGACAATAAAAACAAAAAATCAAAGTTGAACATTTTATTTTAGATAATCGCTTTAGAATCAATCACTAACTTGCCTAATCTAAGATTGATTAGTTTATCAAAACGACTCATTTAGACAATTTTCTTGTCAATGATGAGATCACTCAACCCTTGTAGTTACTTTACCTCTAGATTGCGAATCTAAGGTTAACTTCCTACATCGTAAAATTGAAACCACGATATAAAAGTTCACTTACGATTCCAGATACTACAAAAATAGAAAAACTAGTGGATTGCCCCAACTTCGATCGCTGCTGCTGATACATTTGACATTTTTACTAATGCAAATGGAAGATCCACCACCATTAAAAGTTGAAACAGAAATACAATGAATCAAGCACCCAAATAGAAGAATCCACCATATAAAAGTTGAAACGTCTAATCGGAAGCTCAAAGTACTACTCCATCTCCTAACACGATGATGCATTTAAAACATAACGCCGAGGGATCATAACGACAAAACTCACCCCATGCTGAGAAAATCCGAAGCTTTCTTTCCTTCCACTCTTCCTTGTTCTGCTGGCGGAGCGCAAGATCGACGAAAACCCTAGCCACGACAATCGCATTACAGCTATATATATAGATAACTACATGGTCTGTATCGGACATCATATCTGGGCTGGGCCCAAATGAGGATTCGTAAGGTTGACTATTTCTAAAACTATGAGAGGTATTTTAAATATTCTAAAACTAGGAGGTGGTATTCAGAATAAAATAGGCCAAGGTCTTAAATGGAAATTACTTCTCTCGAGTCTCGATCTCCTCCTCCTTCCGACCGAAGTATTCCTGGACCTTTCTTCCATCCCTTCCCTCGTATCGATTCCCTTCCCTTCCCTTCCCTTCCATCCCCGATCCACTCTCTCGTCTTGCGACTGAATCGCGGCGACGGCGGATCGCGAATAGAAGTCGCCAAGGCAAAATAGTTCTCCATGGGAGATGTCATCGCTGGCATTTGAGGTGTTCTATCAATTATTCCTCTCTTTTTCCCCCCAGTTTACTTCCTTTTATTTGTTTTATTCCCCCGGTCGTTTCTTGTATTTATATGCGTTTTTTTCTTTATTTTTGATTTTTTTTTTTGCTTGGATTTATAAGAACTGGAGGGTTTTGCTAGTTTGATTAATCCGTTATATGGCTTCAACTACTCGGACTTCTATTGCTTCCACAACGTCGTATGTCTCTTCCGTTTGGCATCTACAGTTAATCATTAGATGCGCCGAGCAATTTGTATCAATCTTTCGTTGATATTGTTATGATGTTATCTTAACGTTGAAGTAATAAATGCAGAATATAGCTATCGGGTCAATGATATAGAGAGATCCGATAAACGTAATCTCTCTATATATATTCTTCCGTGTCATTCAACCTAGTTCTTGGTTTTTCTTCCTCCCAAATTTTACTCTAGAAAATTTTTTGGTTATTTTAGGAGACAAATTATTACACAATTCTTTTCCTTGGTTAAAGGATTTTTTTCCTTAGATTTTTTATTTTGTTATTTAATTTAATCTATTAGTTTATTTATTTGTTAAGTGTGTGACTTAGTGTTGAGATTATAAGTTACCTTTTGCTGTCGAGCTTTAGAATTGATTAGTTGGTAACTTCTTTTCCAAAAGGGGGTGTGAAAATTATTCTTCCCTCGATCTCTTTAATCTGTTTTTTGGTCTCTCATGATTTTCCTGTTTCATTCCTTAGCTAAGTGATTTCCATCATCCTTGATATGTAACCTAAGACCAAGTAGTTTACACTGAAGATAAAATGCTGTAGTAAGAATGAATTACAATGATAGTTGCATATTCTTCTGGAATAAGTTTCTAGTGTAAACTCTCATTATTCCTTTTTAAGTTGTAGCATTTCATTAGATTTTATTATTCATATAATAACAACATTGTAGCAATATCAATACCATAGTCTGAGGAATATTTGAGCATAAATATTAGGGAAATTTTGCTAAAACTCAAGAGTAAATTGCAGCAAAAGGTGAAACCTTCACCGTAGCGGCCACACAGACTGGAAGGGAGTAAATCATGGGCAGCATTTTGCCCTAGCGCAGCAACCCTTTGCATGAGGGAGGTAAAACTCAAGTGTAAAGATTTGAAATGAAGTCGTCATCTGGAAACCACCCTTAGGAAGTTTTTCGGCACAGGGTTTTATGTTGCGTTGCCACGCCACATTCTTGTATTACATGATGTAATGTGTAAACCGTACTATCTGAACACTGCTAGTCAATTCATTCATACTTGATATAGAATAGCTGTTGTATTATCAACTAAAATACATAAGATTTATGCATTAGCACGTCACAATATTCAAAGCAATCCTATCATAAACTAAGAAATGCATGTGTGCAACAACAGATTAGTTGATAAGAAAAACACACTGACACACAATCTATAGGTCTTAGGTTGTTTATTCTGGTCATCCTGGAAATATTTACTTAATTGTAGAAATACGTTTTGAACTAACTGGGCATTGTTTTAAACTTTAAATGTACTCGCCCTTATAAAGACTTTAAAAATGATAATGAGGAAAGATATACCATAAATGTGACCTGTTCATGCTGGTTGCATATGTAGGCATAAGTAGCTTCATATTTAACATATGTAATGATATGGCAACGTAGATGGGCATAGCAACATTTGGAAGAGTTGCATAAAGATCGGTAAACTTGATTGTCTTACTACTATTGCCAAAAAAAACATGAGCTATTAGGATAGTTATCGATTTATATATTTATATTTCTAACTGAGCATGCAGACTTTTCTATCTTGACACTAGCAATCCATTTACATAGGTCCTCAAGTGAGATCACTGTTTCTTTCAATTTCTTCATATGTTTTGATGATTGCATACTTTTCCACAGGGAGGTCACTAGGGCTTCATGACTCGGAAACAGATGACAGAGAAACTTATACAAAATTTTCAAATATAGCTTCCAGAAGTAAAATTTCTGATGTTAGAACCAAGAAGTGCTCACAGACCCACCATTATATATAGGCCTATATTACCTTCTGATCTTGAAGCTCTTGAGCAGATCCATGTTTCCTTATTTCCTATAAGGTATTCCTTGCATTTGTGTTAATGTTTTATCAATTTGTCCACATATTTGGTGTTTGATGTAATTTTGTTAATATGATATTGATATTTTCATTATTTGACGTGTCAGATTATTCCTGAAGAATTTATTAACATAAAATTGCCATTATAGTTTATGAATATCTGGAGAACTTTTCTCTATGTTTGCAGGTATGAGAGAGAGTTCTTCCTCAATGTTGTACGTCGCCATGGAATAGTATCTTGGGCTGCTGTTGACGTTTGCAGGTCTGATGGCCGTAATGGTGAACTTATTGGCTTTGTCACTACTCGTATAGTCTTGGCAAAAGAAAGCGAGGTATTTTGAACATTCATTTTTATTTTTATCTTTCAAGGCTTTAACAAGTGGTCCTCAAAAATGCCTTATACTTACTATTTTGGTTCTGCAGATTGGAGATTTGATTCAATATAATGCTTCAAGGAAAGATGCAACACTTGTCTATATTTTAACGCTTGGTGTGGTAGAACATTATAGAAACCATGGCATAGGTCCATACTTTCTCTACGTTCATTGATTGTTTTTCTTTACTTAATAGCAGTTTTTGCTAATTCCTTTTGGCATGTTGCAGCAACTTCGCTTATACAAAAGGTAATTAAATATGCTTCCAGCATCATTAGTTGCAGAGCAGTGTATTTGCATGTCATTTCCTACAATTTGGCAGCAATAAATTTCTATGAGAAGATGTCGTTTAAGCTCATGAGACGATTGCAAAAGTTTTACTACATCAATGGGCAACACTGTAATTCATATTTGTTTGTATATTATGTGAATGGAAGCCATTCTCCCTGCACTCCCTTGTAAGTACCTTTCTTTTTTCAGATCTTGTTACCTATATTTAGAATTGCACATGCTTTGATTTGATTTGCAGAAAAAATGACCTACAGTAACTTTTCTGATTTTCTAGAATGCCTACATGATCAACTAAGTTCAGTTTCTATGTGGTTTCTCCAAATAACCTATTTCAGTTTCTCTCAATAAACAATCTTTATTGTTGTTTTGTATAGGTTCAATGTGGATTCTCTAAATTAAATGCACCACTCCACCTTGAATTAAATCAAAATAAACAAATAGCAATCAGGGAAAGACTAAAGATGTTATATTAGTATATATCGAACAATATACGTGAGATATATTTTGCTCGAGTCCATGTTATATCAGCTTGGCGCTGCAAATAGTTAACCCAGAAGACACATGAACTATTCGATCCTTGGTGATGCCCACTGGAAGCTGGATATCAAATTAATCAGATTTAAGTTTTATCTATATTGATATGTCAATTTGAGATAACAGACTAAAAACTCGTTATTTTCAATTTATGAGTAATACAAAGGAAAATAATAATAACTTTCAGAAAAAGGGATACTTTCATATTTGTCCAAACCATCTTAAGTCTGGTACACTAGTTCTGATTAAGCTATCTTAATTCTAGCTAAACTAACAGCTATGAAGCTCGAAAGCATTTCCCTTTCCCGTAACTGTATCAGCATGATAAAACATTATGAAGGTACGAGTTTGACAAGCTGAAATCATCAATCTCCCATGCAAGGGGAGAAACCAGGAAGAAGAATAAAGTGGAGGACATAGAATGAGGAAGCAGGGGAGAGTGTAGGACAAAAAAAAAATGTGGAGGACGAAGAATGAGGAAGAAGAAATGGGGGAAGTTATGACACGAGCCTTAATCTTCCATCGTCACTATACTGGAACATGGAGCCCTAGGTTGATTAGCAAATCGAATCACGAGACTCTAGTAAAGCAGTTACTCAATCCATATACTGGTTGGTTCCTAGTAAAGCCAATACTTCAGGCTGATGCCTTTTGTCTTCATGTTGAACAATTTTGTCTGTATATAAGTTTGTTTTCATCCAACACGAACCATACTGATGTCATTTGTTTATACACAGTTCGAGTTAACATAGACTAATGGAGTTATAAACTATATATGCGACTACTTCTCTCTTGGTTGTGACTCAAACCTACCATCTTTCACATTTTATTTTGTTTCTGCTATTTCCTTTGAGACTGATCCATGTGTCTGTGTTTCCTTATTTTGATCAACTGACTCTCTCAGTAGTACCACAGCCCACTGACAGCCGAATTTGTCAAAGTTAATTCTCATCTGATTCTGTGATAAACATGACAATGAGCATTCTATTACATCGAAAATTTACGCATTTATTTTCCTGTTCTATTCTATTCTTCATGTTTGCTCAATGATGGATCACTGCCATCCTTTTCACTCAGGAATATCGTGGCAGCAGTAGCAGCTTATTTTAGGGGCCTTATAAGGATGTTGGCATCCAAACTATGGAGGAACAAGGATAGGCATATGCGAAGATGGCCTAAGTGTAAAGAAACAAGCACTCTTCTAGTTACTCGAAACGAGAGGATCCTCAGCGCAGAGAATTCTGCATTAGAGTGCGTATAATTGAGGTTGATGTAATCAATCATCTTCGAAGATCGACCTATTTATATATTTCCATTCACACCGTTGTAATATTATCCTTTTTGTATTCACTAGACAGTAATGATTGATCATATGTTGCTGATTTGTCAACTTGTATACAGATAATAATCTAATCTCATTGAAGTTCTATACAACCCTCTTGAATTGGTGCTTGTCGGCTTTGTCGCTGTCTCAGTTGAATGGAACATGTAGGCATTATGCTGTTATCTCTTATCGCCTTATGATCGGCCATTTTGCAAAGAATTGGACACCAATACATTTGATATCGGTGTTAATCGTATTTTAAGTGCATGGTATTATTTATCAATATAAAATCTAGTAAGCAATATTGCGTGTGTGATGCTTGTTATTTATTTATTTATGAGAAATTTAGATATTCAATTGTCTAATCCCTACCGCTGATATTTTAAATAGTATTGATTAAATTATTAAAGTTTTTTAATATACAAATATTTATAAGATATATTATTTTTTTAATAATACACGTGCCTAAGTTTCATCTCATTAATTTTGGAAATAGACAATCTTCCACTTTGTATACCCGTAAATTAGTGGTTATTCAAATAGTAGATAATCGAATAATTATTTGTAAATGAACCCATTGATTAATATGGTAATAATTATTGTTATGCTGAAAATATGACTGTTACTTGTGTTTTAGACCCACTTTCGGTGTCCAAATTGTTTGAAATGTGTATATGTTGTATTTTGAATTTACCTCATGGCTTTCGACATTAGTTGAGTTGCCAGAAAAAACCCGGTTAATTTTTTTAAAGAAAATTTTCTTTTGCCTCTCAAATTTTTTCATAACCTATATATCCCACTTTTGCATTTTTTTTTTTTGAGTGGGGAAAAGACATTCATCTTTTGTAAAATCGGTAGATGAGCTTCCTAATGTCCCCAAGGCGTAGCGCAGACGATGGACTTAGAGGTAAGCTTTGAGGAAGAGATAAAGAG
>JBAMIB010000115.1:105470-116808 GCA_037177415.1 Kaempferia rotunda | reverse complement strand
ACACAAATAAGTACTAATATTGGATGAAAAGTAATATTTTTATTTTAAAATCATAATAAAAAGAGATAATAAATTGATATAAAACTTGACTTACATAGGTTTCTCAACCCGCGAGCCAACCCAAGCCCGTCGCGGGCCGACCCGCGTGGTCGCGGGCCTATGCGGGTAGACCTACGGCGAGCTTGGGTTGATAAAATTTTAACCCAATCTACTTGAATTGTTTAGCGGGACTGACCAATCCGACGGATCCAACTTAATTTGACAGCTCTACTCCTGGCTCAGATTAGGGTTCAAGAGGAGCGAGCAGGAGCAGGTTCAGTTGCTTGGACTTTTACGTTCCACCATGCGTTCACTCCTCTTCTCCCGGTTCCGACCTAACGCCCGGGTTCTCCTCTCTCGGATCTCTTTCCGTTGCTCAATCGCCCAGTCCTCCTCCTCGGCCCCTCCATGGTTCTCCGGAAGCTCCCAACTTGTCGAATCTAATCCTCCATCTCCTGTCCTCCAATTGGCCACCTCCCAGACCGAGGAGGAGGAGGATGGCCCCTTGACTGAGTTCCTTTCACGCTTCGTTTGGGCCATCCGTCCTAAGATCATCGACGCTTACCCCGACCTCCCCAAGGAGACTGTTAACTCCATGCTGCTCGTCATCTGCCAGAATGTTGATGCCTAATTGATGGATTCTACTGCGGCTGCTGAGCATCCCCCTGTCGAGCGCAGCGAGGACATGTGGAAGGTCATTGTGGAGGTAAGCAACTCGGTGCAACAGGCCATGATGAAGGAGGATCTTAAAAAGCATATCGACTCCGGGGAGGTGAAGGAGAAGTGCCAGTTTGCAGCCGATATTGGCATCCGTAGCCCAATGCTTTGTGGATTCCGATTCAAGTGGGCGAGGGACAAGTTAGAGGAGGTTGAGTTCTACAAGAGCTTGGATCAGATGCAGGAGCAAGCTCAAAAGCAAGAAGAGCTAGAGAAAAATTGCTCGTTTGCCATCTGGGAGTGGTGAACAGAATGCCTCTTTGTCAAGTGAAGGTGGTACGACGTCAAAGGTGGCTTCTTTGCCACAAAGAGAAGGCAAGATCAAGTTCAAGTTGTATGGTTTAAAGATTTGTCGAAACCCGAGCGGCGGAAGCGGCGGAGCTTGATGAGGGTTACATGCCCGGCGAGCCACCGGAAGAGCTGCAGCCTGTGGAAGATGGTTGAGGTCAGAATTCTGTCATTGAGTGCAAAACGGGATGATCCAGCACCATTGTTAGAAGAATGCTCTTTTGTACATGAAGGTCAGTTCTTTCCCCTTCTATTTTGATCATCATATTTCTGTATTCACTTTGTCTTAGAATCTTCTTTAGATCAACCAAACTCTTGAAGATGATAGTTTTCATCATTTATAACTTTGCTTAACTAAATTTGTAACTGAGAGTACGTAATATTAAGGCTACGTATTGGTGGAAAGAAGTTACTGATCTTAGCTTCCATTATCCATATTGTGTCAGAGATTTAACGGTACATTCTACGTCCTTTTAGCCTTGTTTAGAAAGCATTGTTCTCACTTCCCATACCCATTTTAAGTTTGTTTCTTGTGCTAGTGCAAATATATTAGCCTTCAGATTTATAGGAACAAGAATATATTTCTATTCTGCCCATATGAAGTAGCTGAAGTTGAGCCGTATCAAAGTTTAAAGCATGTGATATGTTTTAACAAGTGAAAATATTTATGTTTGTGATTGTGATTAATCATGAAATGGTACATCTACCGCAGGAACATTTGGATCTGAAAATATGTTTTTTTTATCTTTTTGTTTACGCAAATTTGCATGTTTTCGTTCTGAATTTTGGAGTATCTTGCGGCATTCATGTTTGTATTTACATGAATTGTAGATTGCTGAGCATCTGTTGAACCAGGAATCTTTTGAAGCAAACATTCGTGATTACACTAAACTCATCGATGCATATTCTAAGGAAGATCGCATCGAAGATGTCAACACTCAACAGAATTATGAAGTTGATGACAGGAAGGGACATCAAACCTGATGTTGTCTTTTCGCACATTTTACTTCACGTGTATAGCAAGCAAGGCAACCTCGATGCTGCAGAGGAAGCCTTCGAAAGTGTGAAGAGTGAATGTTTCCAGCCAGATTCGAAGGTTTACAGTTCGATGATCGGAGCTTATATGAAGGCTGATATTCCGAAGGAAGCAGAGAAACTAATGAGAGAAATGGGAGCTGTAGGTGTTAAGACCACTAAGGAGATATACATAGAGCTATTGCAAGCATTCGCGGAGCGTGGCGAAATTGAAGGTGCTCAAAGAATGACAACAACTATGCAATTATATGGTATTCAACCGACTTGGAGTCGGATACCTTGCTTGTGGAGGCATATGGGCAGGCAAATGACCCTGAGAATACTTGGGGCTACTTCGATCACATGATGAACTCCGGCTTCAAGCCTGATGATCGATGCACTACCAGCATGATAGCTGCCTATGCTAAACAGAACCTCTTAGACAAGGTCCTAGATCTGCTGTCAACCCTCGAGAAGGATGGATTTCAGCCAGGGATCGCGACATACACCGTGGACTGGTTTGGCAAGCTACAGCTGGTTGAAGAGGCGGAAGCAACATTAAGAAAGATAACTGAGAAGGATGATGCATCTTTGGAGGTTCATGTTAGTCTCTGCAACATGTACTCCAGGGGGCATTCCTCGAATTGAAGGCCCACAAACATCTCAAGATTTTGGATATGCCAAGAAGGAATTGCTGCGAGCTGATCAATTCGATCGGGTTACAGGTGCTCTTATCACAGGACGTCCGGGGTTACAAGTGCTCTTATCACAGGATGCCTATCGGACGATGCATGAACGGATGGTAGCACAGGGCTTGAAGCTGTCCGAAGCCACCTCAACTGTGCTCAGAGCAGCTCAGTCTATTCTGGACTACAAAACACCAATTACCGAAGGAGTTACTTTTTTGTTGCAGAGAAGTGCAATTGCTTTTCTTTCAGTTACTATTATGGTTTGAATTACCAATCCAAAAAGAGAAACCAACTCTCGAGTTCTAGAAAAATCAAAGTTTCCCTGAGGCCGTGATTATTCCATCGAGTTTAAGGTACTAAATAGTCTCTTTGGATAGAAAAGAAAAAGCTTTCAATAGTTTGGAAAGGTTTTGAAGCTTTTATAACTGTACAGGTGTGAATTACTGACCACTAGTCATCGATAGAACAGCTAAGAACACAGAATTGTTATTCGGAGGATTGGAAGAACCAAAATAACTTGAATTGGGGTTAGTACAAAAGAAAAGCTCGACATATCTGAATGCAATTGCAAATGCACACGAAAAAAGAAGTTACAAAATATGAGAAGCGGGGGAGAAAATGGAAATCGCGAAGAACGCACGAGGCCATTCCAACAAACTCTAGAAGAACTAACAAACAATGCTAATGGAGATGCGACAACAAAATATCACAAAGATACAAATGGAAATAAAAACACATATGACTTGATAGGAGCAAAACGACACAATTTAGTCAGTTACAGCAATCACAGAAGCTAAAACCAAGGTAATCCAAGTTCATCTGGAAGCAAGAGGTTCTTAAAAAAACATGGAACAAAAGCAACTAGACGATCAGGAGTTCACATGATATTATCAATAAAAGCAACTAGAGCATTTATCAGCCTAATATCGAGAAGGGATGTACCTGAGGACCTTTCTTCAGATTAATCAGGCAAATTCTCTACTTAGTAATTGCTATCGTAGCCGGTACAACATTGATGAGAACAAGTAATCACTATGTTTATGATAGTAACAAACACATTCTTAATGTGGATCATCTTGATGAAGCATGCATGAAAGCATATTACACACAGTTAACGTAAAGGCAGCAAATTGATATTCTTTCATCGCAAAGTTAGATATAAGGAGGCAAATAGTTTGGAGAGGATGAATACACGAGTTTACCTTCATTGACAACCGTTCACTCGCACGCTGGCTTAGTGTCAAAGCTCGTCAAGCAGATAGCAAATGCCTGAAATGCGGAGAGTGGATATCGGTAATCCATGGTAAAGATGTCCTTTCCTATCTTCCCGAACTGGAGAATAACTTTCTCTTGTTGGGCTAGAGAGATGTTGTGTGAAGGATCTACTGCTGCTACAAGCTGAAAGTTCTTGACAGAAGCCACGGTTACTCGTCCTCTAAAGTTCAAGCACCAGCACTGAAGTTGCTCGTGCCATCTGGGGGCCTTGTTTTTAAGGACGAATGGCGCATCGTTAGACAACTGGACAGGCAGACATGAATCGGCGAGACTGGTGGAAGAAAATTGTATAACAGGTTCCTTGTCATTTACTATCGGCACTTCAGAGGGTTGATCATTAACAGTGTGAATGAAACCGGAGGGTGCAGGGACACTTCCACCTTCCTCAATAGAAGATATAGGAATCGAGTTCATGACGCACTGGATTCTTCTCGGACCTCGCGTTCGTAGGACATTGAGTTCGTAGGAGATTGTAGCTACATTATAATTGCCAGCAGTTACCCTCGGTGAAACTCGCTTAGAATTGATCCTTCGGTTTGAACTATTGCTTGAAGATACTGCAGCATTGTAAGGAGGTTGGCTATCATAAACTGTAAACTTGGTTCCAAGAAAGTTTGACCTGATCGAGATTCCGGTGACTATTAAAGAAACAGGAAGGAAAATGTAACGAAATTTTAGGTGTGAATTCTATTTGTTTTTGACTTACCTTGCTTTTCCAATATAGCTAATGCTTGCTCGAGAGAAATCATCAGCGGTCAATGAGATCACGAAATCAATGCTCGTTGCTCTTCTGATCTTGCGGGCTGCAAGCAACAGCTTGTCATTCTGAACCTGTAGTGCTGCAAACATCAAAGACAATCACTACCATTCGCAACTTAGCTGAGAAACAAATCGCGCAATTACGATGTAACAAACTTTGAATTCAATAACTTCTATGAACTGGTTGCTAGGAGTCAGTAGATCATCTTAAGCTAAACGATGAAACAATCGAAAAGAACCTTGAAACAGCCATTTAGTTGGAGAAATTTGCTTACAGGGGCTCAGACCGAGGTACAAACTGAAAGTCGATGTAGCTCTCACCCTTCTGATAAAGCACTGAATTGGATGATCTCTTGGAGCAGGCTGTTGTCAAACATACAGCAGAAGAAGAATTCGAGCTTTCAGATACCAAAAAGGAATCATCATCACGAACACAAACAGAATGGATTCGAGCGGCAAATGGAGAAGTTTTTTTTAAGGAAATCTGAGAAAGGGCAAGCGACCTGCTTAAGGGAGATAGGGAAGGTGATGCGGCCGCATTGCTCCAGGGGCTTGACGACCTCCATGGTGACGCCACGCCACGACCGGCACACAGCGGCGCAGGCGAGCAGGTTCCTCCTCGCCGGCCACGACGCCTCGCTCTCCTCCACTCGCCTGATGACGTCCAGCAGCAGCTCCGGAGGCAGATTTGCCCACCTTCCCTGCCGCTGCTCTAGCCTCGTCGGTTGCGGCGACGGATGCAGGGCGCCTCCGCGGCCGTGAGTCCCTCCCGCGCGAACTACTCTTTTGGACATGCTTCCACCGCCGCCGTCTCTCTTCTCCTTCAGTTCACGGGCAAGGCTTTTCAACGGCATTTCGACCGAGGCTTAGATCTGAGAAGTTCTAGGGTTTGCAGCTCCCAATAGATCGTCTCCTCCCCTATGAAGAACCACCATCCCAGTTACTCTCTCTCTCTCTCTCTCTCTCTCAATCTGAAGCAGAACAAGATTATTATTCGACTTTAGAAAGGAACGAACAAATGAAACAAAGATCCAATCTCCGCTTCTGATCCGATGGAAACAAATCAGAGGCGGAAATCTTCAAGCTTAAGAACAAGAACCTACCCACCGAAAGGGAACCTTTTCGAACCCCACCTTTTACCTTCCGCCCTTTTTCTCCGACAAAGCGAAGGAGAGATGGGAAAAAAGGGAGATTCCTCCACCAAAAGGCAAGATCTTTTGCCGGATGCGGAAAATGAGGGGGAGAGAGAGAGAGAAACCAAACGTCGCCAATGAGGACGACGATCCTTCTCCTCTTCCTCCTTCCCCCCTTCCGAAACCTTATCAAATCGAGAGAGGCGGACAGAAAGCTGAAAAACCTGTCCTTTTCCAGTACTCCCCGATCAAATGGGAAGAACACATCGGCGGAAGAACGATCGAAACCGCTTCCATGCCAAAAAAAGGCTCTCGCCTCCGCCTTCCTGTGGCCTGGATCCACACACCGCTAGATTATATGCAGAGGCCTGCAGACTGCAGCTCTGTAAATTATCAAATTCATGATTGCATATTTAATTGCGAAATAATGGAAGCGATAAACAACGATGAAAAAGATGATCTCGAGATTGGGTTCGAGCCTCGTAGATGACAAATAGAAAGGAACTAATTTGGAAAAACGGAAAAAAGAAACGAGAAAAAAAAAAGCCTCAGATTGTGATCCAACGAACAGGATGTGAAAGATCTTTTTCTTGTTGCTATATACATTTGTTCTTTGCCCTTCAAAAGCAGGGGATTCTGCCATTCTAACGTTGGTGTCCGGAAGAACACGCGTCTCGCTGTCGTTATGTTTTTTTTTCCCTTTAAAATTAATGAGTATATATGGGCAAAAGTTATAAAGGTATTTAAAAATAATAATAATTTACAATTAAAGTACTACTCTACCGGCTAAATGAACTTAAATCTTTTTTTATCTATTTGGATTTCTGAAGTTTATAGGATATTTTCACTAAAAAATAATACATAAACTATGAAAGGCAAAAATAAAAGTGTAAATTATATATAAAATAATGTCCCTTCCTAAAAAAAAAAGTCAAAAAAGATGCATTATTATATTATTTATTTTAAAAATATTTTTATTTCAAGTACTATTATAACAATTATGGCATTGTAAATGCTATTTTATTGTAACAAATACTCTACATAATTGTCATACCATTATCACACCTAATACATACTATTATAGTAGCTACTTAATATATTTCAATAATTATTTTAAATTAATTTTAATTTTGATAGAGTTTAAGTAATTTTCATTGAGTTTATTTAATATGGTAGCAATTACCTAACTAATAATTATTTTAAAATAATTTTAATAAAATTTAAATAATTTTAATTAAATTGATAAAAAAAAATTAAACATAACAATATTTTATGTATACTATTTTTAATTAAAATAATTAATTATTGTAGCAATCATAAAATATCTACTTATATACAATTGAAATAAAAAAATATTTGTAACATAAAACATAAGATAGGACATTCTTTTTTAAAAAAAAATAAAAATATCTTTTTGACTATTTACCCAAGTCAACATTTGAATCGACCTACTAGTAATGCTGGAGTGGATCCGCTTACCACTACGACAAAAGAACATAGAGCTTTTTAACTTAACAACAATAACCTCGTTTAGTTTAAGGCTGCAGTAATTCTGACCGACATGGTTGATATCGGAACCGCTAAAGAATCTTAGCCTCAATCTCTTCCAAAGTGAGTCCCTTTGTTTCGGGGACAATGAAGTATATGAACACGAGAGCTGCGGTCGCAACGACTCCAAAGCCTGCAAAGATGCTAGCAGTTCCTACCCAATCCTGCAATCAGTAGAATGTAATGTCAGGAAGGTTATCTCAATACATCTTAGCATTGGAGAAAGAAATGTCAAATAAAGAAAAGACATGATAATCATTAGCGATTCAGAAACCCAAAGCCGTATTTTGTAGATTAAGTTTGCAGGCAGTCAAAAAGACGATTCTATTTTGTTATATCATAGAACAAACACTTCCGGTAAAACATCCAAGGAAATCAGTTCATGTGTTGAGCTTAAGCCAAGACAATACACTCATGGCCAAAACTAACCATGGTTTAACTCCTACATTCGTTCGTGATTCATGCTAACCATGGTTTATCAAGTGCATTCAATGTGTACTCAGCTAAAGCATTCAATAGTCAATACCTGTAGCAGCGAAAAAGAAAAAGTCACTAGTGCATTTGAGGTGAAGTTAACCAGCACTGCTATACATAGCCCGCACCCTCTGAATCTCAATGAAAAAACCTCTGAAATCATGAGCCAGCCAATTTGACCAAATGAGACCTACAGATATATGATTCAATATGAAGAATAGATTTGCTTAGATAAGAATGTAGGACAACTAGGCAATCAACTTTTCATTGGGAGGGAGCGGGAGCAATTAAGAGGCGTTGCATATGAAACCAGGTCAATGGACTATAACGTTAAAATTCCAATTCGAAGTATCCAAGGGGTGAGTATAAGTTGACCTTTATCATACCTAAACTAGGTATGGTCCAGTACACAAGTTATCCCATACATCTTAAGGAATGTTGCAATCCTAGATAGTATGCCTAAACATTCAATCAGGCTCGATATGTTCAATAAACTCATGTTCTTGTTGGGTCTATGGTTCACCTATCAATACATCACCAGCAGACCATCATTCCATCATATAGTCCTCAGGTTGTAGAAAGGTTATCTACTTTGGGCTTAGAATTTTGGGTAGTTGATGTAGACTAATTGGGTGATAGACTCACTACCAATGTATTAAAACATTGCATCTTGATAAGTTTGTTCTTTTTCTCTTTCATGCTTGAATGCCTTGCCTCATTCCTTATGTGTGATAGAGTATCTATTAGTGTGATAGTATCTATCACATGAACCAAGTTAGCTAGCCTATCTTCTATGTATCGAGTTAAGTTTAATATAAGACTGTCAACATGATTGATAAAATTGACTGTGTTTGGTTAAAATTAATTTTAGCAGACAACTGAATAACCCATTGTGGCTGTGTTAGATGGATTATTCTCATTCGACACTTCTTAATTGTTCCATTCAAAAAATTGTCCTTGTGAAATAGTTAGAATAACAAACAATCCCCAATCATAATAGTTAATAATCTACGAGTAAATACGTCATGGGAAACTACAAACATCTATTCCAATAATGCTTAAGTGGTAATAAAACATACCTGGTAACAGCCAACATATGAAAGTAAAGCAATCACAACAATGAATGCCAAATCCTTCAACAAAGTGTAGTAAGTGGATAGAAGGAACAAAGAAATTGCCTGCAACATGACAAAGTTATATCAAAAATAAAAAAACAGAATCTCACATTCAATTTTCAATTCATCCTATCATCTGTAGCAAGATAATTATTCGACATTTTTTATTTTAAACATTTAGATACCTTGTTATAGTTGGCATTTTTTCACTATAGATAAATACAATTAAAATAGCAAAAGAAATTGACAGATCGACCAATTCTATTGGTCCAACCTTGCACATGATATTGGTCTTCTGATTATTTAGTTATGCATTGCGTAAGCTTAACTGAATAAGAGATGTATTGCATAAATTTTATTTGATCAGGCATCATCAAACCCTCTTCTATCTTTTTCCCATTGATATTGCCCTTCACAAGGTTGTTGATGATCCAAAATGGCATGTTAACCCTCAGTATTAGACAAAAAAGAGACATATCACATATATTAGATGCAAAGGTGCGTTGTCTATAACATGCTTTAGTTATGTGGATTATAGTTTTGTGATTATCTTTTAACCTTATTTCTTTAATTCTTATTAATTTAATCTTCTTATGAAAGTTCATCTTTGACAATGCACTTACCTATCTTCTTTAATTTTATCATTTTCTAGGATTTACCTAATTGCTTGTGAATTTATTTTATCTTACATACTAATTTCGTACATCTTTCTTGACATTCTCATCTCTTCTATCTCATTTTATTGTATATGTTAATTTTTTATGTAAGATGTAGGTACATCACACATTCCTTAAAGTTTCTTGTACCTAAGGGATATCATATTATAACACGTCTGTAGCTAGTGTGATATCTAATGATTACCTGCTATATTTTGAAAACTCTGGTTACTCTATTAAGTCAAACATCATATGATAATTGTATTAAAAATGTGATAAGACAACAAGGACTTAAGTTTTAAACAATTGAAGTGGAAAAACAGCTAATGTGTTGCAGTGACACTATGACACGCAAGAGGATCTTGAAACTCTGACTCCAAACTAAATGATTATAGGGTGAAAGTGAATTAGATCAACAGAACTTTTGAGGGTCAGGTTTGATTTAAGGAGAAACAGAAAGACTTGATTGGTATTGTTTAGGGGAATGACCACTAAGGAACTTATTTTGTAGTCCGTATGCTTCAATCACAACTCAGTTATAGGTAAATCTACACGCAACAAAAGCACCTTCTTCCCTAACAATACGATGTTATTTGATTAACACTCCTAAGTTCAAAGAATTAACTTTTGGTAACACAATCCCTCTGTAGGCACAATTTTAGGATCAAACAATCTGATGTTGATGTCGAATGCTTGAGGAAATTACGAAACAAGGATAACAAGCAAGGAGAGTTACCTTCAAGGTCCAGGGTTTAGAAGAAGGGATCCAAATCCCTAGGCAGTGATGAAAGCGCTGACGAGATACAAAACTTGATCTAACTCTGCCGCTTCCTCCAATCTTGAGGGATCCTCTTCCGGTCCACCAGCCATTCTAAATCAACAGAAGTTCATACTTTAAAAAAAAAAATAAAAATACAAGGAAAACAAAGGCGAACATGGAACAATTGCTGAAAGAGAGATCACAACATGGAAATCGTAGCCAAAAAAAAGAGAGCAGCAAATAGGAGAGAAATATACAAAAAGAGACCTCCAAGACGGGCGAAAGCGATGTCGATGGGAAGATTAGGGATATCAGCATCATCCTGCATCTTTTGCTGAAGCGGAGCCCAAATACTCAAAAGTTCCAATCTTACACGATTTTCGATCAAATTAACTTCCTTTTAAAACAAAAATTACGCCTACAAGAAAATTATTCAAATCTTCGTTCGGATTTTGCCGAGATCGCAAGTACAAGAAGCTGACCAACGGATTTGGTTGAGATCGAGTAGTCGCAATGCATCTGACCAAGGAGACAAATACCAGGCCGCTGCTACTCTTGGAAGGAGAGCACGAGGAAGAAGAGCAAGATCCGGCGGCCACTGACAGTGATCTCCGATCGGGAGGGGAGAAGTGCCAACCGAGACAGGGAGACAGAGAGCGAGAGAGAGGGTACGCAAGGGAGGGCGAGGGTAGGAGACGACGAAAAAACTGGTGCGTTGCGGTATAGGGTTTGGTGTCGAAGACGCAGACTGGGTTTGTATAGGGTTTCAACGAAAATATTTAGCTAAGTGTTGGAGTGTTTGAATTTTTTATTAAGTTTAGGTGGGAACATTTTATTGATTTTGTTAATTAACATCATTTTTAACAGCGGT
>JBAMIB010000115.1:55664-70631 GCA_037177415.1 Kaempferia rotunda | reverse complement strand
TTTAGGTCCAAAAATATTAGCCAGTGAAGTCAGTTTAATTCTATGTTAGTCAATGATTAACCCAGTTAGCCTCATTGACTATCTCTAGGGATGGCCGACCCGGCCCCACGGAAGTTTCCCACCGGCCACTAGGGTAAATCAGGAAGCACTCGCGGCGGGCGGTCTAGAAGCTCATCATCCCTTAGTTGCGAGTTTCATTTGGAGGAAAAATCCCTGCAAATGCGCCGTACCTGGGAATCGAATCGTGGGTCCCTGGGAGACAACTGAACGCCCTTACCGCTGCACCATAGCCTCGGGGGCAATTCTATGTTAGTGAAGCACCTATATCAGGCATAGAGGTGGGCATGGTTGGGGTTATCAAATTGAGAGAAAATATGTAAATCAAACAAGCATTTAAAATTTTGTTCTGTGCCATGATAAAGGGAGAATTTTTGTTTCGCCTGGTAACATTTGCACCGCGGAGATCCGCAAGTCGTGTTCTGGCAGGGACACGGAGGCCGCTATGACCTCCGCAGGTAGTGACAAGGTCACACGCAAGGTGCAGGCTAAGAGAAAACTTAGGTCAAAAATAAAAAGTTAAGTGAATAATTTCAATCAATTTCTAACTAAAAATAGATAATCTAAACTAGCTTAATCAAACCCTAATAAAACTACCCCATTAACTTAATATATATCCATATATATTTTATTTATTTTAAATTCTAAATATATATTATAACTTTTTATTTATTTATTTATTTATCATATAAGATGCCACAATCACATTTTTTTCTTTTTTTTTTAAACTATTTTATTTTATATTTTTTATATTTAGATTATTTTTTTAATTAATATATTTTATATTTAAAAAATATCGAAACTATATTGGCACGGCATACGGTCTCAAAACCGTATTGTTCCGGTCATAAATTGAACCACCGATACGGGTCAAGATTTTAAATCATGAATCAAACCAATATTTTTAGTTTAAAAAATGGTACTAAAATTCTTTCATTTTGAATTAAAAAACAATATATCAGCTGTACCACCTGCCATTCTGTTCTTTTTTGACAACTGACGAGTATGATAACCTTTTCATACTATTGCACATAGACTTAAATTTGGGTTCTTGTATTCGCTTTGACCTTGAGATTTTCAGATACTTTGACACTATTGTCATTTTTCATATGGACTCGTAATATTTCATTTTTTTGCTTTGCTAATACTGAATTATTATGATTTACTAGAGAATCTGTTCTTGACATGTACTTTTCATTTCACTTTACTAAACATAACATTGTTGTTTTGATTTACTAGAGAATATGTTCTTGATGTGTACTTTTCATTTCACTTTACTAAAACATAACATTGTTCTTTTATCTTTCAAGCATATGATTTAGTTGAATCTTTATTAAATTTACTTTGATCGTCTTTTCTGGAAATGAAATTTAGCTAGTAGCTTCTCAGCATTTGCATTTGCCACTATGTTTTATCTTCAGCATGTATTGGTCTGGTTCTTGTCTTTGTAAGTTAACTCTTCATCTGATTTTCTAGAGAAGCAGATTACTTGCTCGCCTACATTCTCAACAATCTCAACCATCCAGGAATTATATTCCCCGGTCAGCAAACAACCGAATTGGATTATCAGCAAGACGGCCGCGATTAATGAGGGATATTGAATTCGATGATCTGGATATACAAACGGTAGTATTTTGCAATGCTAACTTCCAAGCTGAAAACCTTGTTTTACTCAAATTCTCCTTAGGAATGAAAACTTGAATAATTTGTCCACCTAACAACATACTTGAATATAAAGAATGGAATGTTTTGCATGAGTTCAAATTTTATGCCTGCATTTGTGTTTGTGCCTTTTTTATAAGAAACTCATGCTTGTTTCTGTGATTCTTATCAGTCTTTCGATTGATGTTAATTCTTTTCTCTTTAAGTTTGAAAATATTTCTATGCTTTAGGTTTATAGAATTTTGTCCTTTTAATTGGCCTTTGAAATCTATTGTAGAGATCAAATAAGGTTGTGGCTTTCTGGTCAGAGTTATTCTATTATTTAAAGCAAGTGCCAGATACTGCAGTTTGTGTTTTGGAGAAACACAAGTGAGGAGTAAGAAGAAAGTAAAAAAAAAACAGGAGTAAAATGGACATGAGAAAATAAAATAGGATATGAAATTAAATTTATTTCAACTCTTTAAGTGCATCATCCAATGTTCACCTGCATGTGTACTGGTATCTGGTTGAACTGCTATTACTGAAGATACTGCCAATTGCTATTTAACAAAACTTCATCCATGGTAAGTATTTAGGTCCAATCCTTGAGCATTTCAGCATTTCAGGTGTGTCAAAAAAATCTTATGGAACCAATAATTGCTTGTTCTAGTAGTAAGCAAGCTAGGGGGTTTGAATTCATATAATGACATTGGTAGGAGGGATTTAACCTTGTTCCTTTCATCCTGAACATAAATAGTTTGATCCAATGTAGTGTGATGACACTTGTGGTCAAGACCAAAAAAATTCTGAAGGAAACAAGAATCTGTCACTTGGATAACTTTGTTGCTCATGATTTTGTGTCACCTATTGATGACTGGCCAGCTTTCTTTGAAGAAAACTGTTTCTCTATAACAGCAACAAATGAAAACCTTAATTATATTTTACAGCATCTATGAAGTTTTATTTCTTCTTATTCCTCAATTTTCTCAGTGCCTTCCCAGAATGAAGTAGGATAGTTTTGAATCTTGCGCATATGATAGGCATTTTCATTCCCATTTTGCAGGGATTAGATGCTTTTGAAGAAATGGATGTTGGGATTAACCTTGGTAGTCACATATTTGCCTCCAATATCCTTCACAGTCATAGTCATTTTGCTGAGTAAGTATTTGCCTTGTATTATGCAACAATTTATACTTCTTTTAAACAATAACTTCACCCCATATGGGGAACTTGCTCAGCAACACTATGACCACATGATTCTATTGACTAATGAATGATACTTCTCTGTTACTTTGGAAGATACTCTCTTTGTTATTAGTGTACTCTCTGAAAATTAGGTGACCTAGGTAACTGTTACATTTACTGCTGTAACAAGTGTCATTCTGTGGTGATGTCTGAATTTAGGTACAGTACATTCATGACAGACACTATTAACTATTAAGAGAGTGAGCTTGGTGCCATGCTAATTGCCCTAACTGAAAGTGTAAAATTCACGTGAACAAGTGTCATTAGTTTGACCTATTCTTTTTAACAGACTAGACATCAAGTAGATGATTATAATCAGATTTCTTTTAAATCTGTGTGAAACAATAATGACTAATAAGAAATGGCAGACAATCCTTGACGAGAAAGACAAGTATAAAGGAATGCAATATGTATATTCATCATTATCAATTGTTTGCCCCGACTTTGGGGTTTGCTAATCTTTTCCCTCACTAAGCTTTATCCAATGTCTTATGTTTATATATATGTTATATGATGCAATATGTTTATATATGTTATTTAAAAATACATTTAGATTCATAGTGGGATTAAACAAATGTTATGCTTTCCTAATCAGATTCCCAAATTAACACATTATTTTATTTTGAAACTTTTTTTAGACATAAACACTGTTTTGTGTGCATGTTAAGTAATACAAACTTACCCAGATTTTGTTATTCATTGTGTGTGTGAACCAATGTTTATGAGTTAATTATTTGGTAAGTCCTATTCAATAATAGCTATATGCTTTATATGCTCCTGGATAATGCCTTTGCACTTTGTGGTAACTCCATCACATGCCATCTGCATAATTGTTCTTATAGATCTCACTGAAATGCTGATTTGACAATCATAATAAGTACATAGAAAAAAGAAATTCATATTATATATATATATATATATTGTGTGTGTGTGCGCGCGCACGCAGTGACCAGATAAATTTGATATATTTCAATATGCTTCTATTTGATAGTTTGATAATGTCAATTGGTCACATCCATCAAAAAGGTGGAGAATTTGAACCTAATTTCGTTTTACTACGCAGAGGTGATTATGAGACGCTATTAGCCCTTGATGATAACAACCATCAGCATACAGGTGCCACAGCAAATCAGATTAACCAGTTACCACAATCAACAGTGCAGGTGTCTATTTGAATTTTCATTCTAGTTCTGAAATTCCTGTTATGATCCTCGAATGTCCAGTAACCATTTCATGATTTTTTTTTTCCTTTTTCCCCACAGACTGATAACATGGAACCATGTGCTATCTGCATCGATAAACCATCCATTGGAGAGACTATTAGACACTTACCATGCTTGCATAAGTTCCACAAAGACGTATGAAACACTATAATTATCACCACTTGTTCCTCTACCGAGAATAATGTAGTTGTATATATTCGCTTTTTTTCCTTCTATAGTGCATTGACCAATGGCTGAGGAGGAAGATGTCATGCCCAGTATGCAAGAGTAGTATTACTTGACACAGCCATAAGTGATTTGCTTGGCTAAAAGATCTGAAGGTAAATCTAACAGCTCTGGATTATGTACCATCATTTGCTGAATGATTTGTTTTCACTGCAATCATAATAGTTGTAAACCTGTAGGTAAAACGCAACTAGCAAGTGAACATGGCTTCCATGTCATCCTTTAATTTCTCCTTTTTGGAAATCAGAGATTAAGCCTTTCTCTGTGATTTTTATGTTATAATGTGTAACCCTTTTGCTAGATGTTACTGAAGGATGTACTTGGTTTTTTTTGGGTCAATTAGTGAAACTGCAATCTCGTTCACAACCTGTTCATGCAGCCAGGATGATTGCCGATTCTAAGAATGCATTTTCTGCACCTTATTTTGTCATCTCTGAATTATTGTTAAGTGCTGAGATTTGGTTCAATTGAACTAGGAATGGGATTCAACATATATTTGAGCAAACTACAACCAATGCTCCAAAATAAGAACATTCTTCTAACATGACTCCGAATAAAAGCCAAGCTGGCATCAAAATGCAGGGATTCTATTATAGCAAAGGGGTGGCTTTTGCAAATACGGGGACGTGTACTGAAATCTAACCATTCTCTAAGATTATGTTCTTTGGTTGTATTGATGGAATGGTATCATGAGTAAAATAATTCACTTTATGGTTGATTTTGTTTTGCCTGTTCTATTTATTTAGCTGGTTAGGATTGCTTGGTCCATGTAGTTTGGCTCTCGACCCTCGACCTATTTGTCTGGCCTATTTAGCACTCTAGCCCCTTGCAAAAGACTTTATCCACTTAGTTTGAGTATTTCAGTCCTTTTAGGTTTGACACAACATTTAAATCGTCAAGCTTTTAGGGTTTTTGATCCACTTAGTTTTAGGGTTCCTTAGTTCACCCGGTTTGCCTCGTCATTTGGTTTAACTTGACTCATTTGGTTTGTGTAGTTTGTTTGATTTATCGGTTTCAGTTAGCAAACTCTCCGCTCCAGTTGTTCTATGTAAATTCACCTGCTTTATATATCTCCATTCGCTATTTCATACCTTTCTGTCAAATACTTGGAAGAGTTATTCTGTTTTTAGTGTGGATGTACACTAGTTAATTAGCTTATCAAGTTCATAACACAAATATTGATAATTTGGTCGCCTATTAAAAGAGCCGTCTAGTCTAAAATTCAATATAATTAATAATAATAATGAGAGGGATTTAACTGTATCATTGATTTTTAAAAAGGTAGTATGGTACACGAAGTTTTCATTAATACAAAATTTCAGATAATTAATACAGAATCTCAGAATGATCTACGTAGTATGGTAAAAGATTACTATTCAAATGCATGATCAAATTTTCTGTTCAGAGACATAATAGGATCGTTTTCAATAATTTATATGCTTTTTAACTGATTGCATCTCATCAAAGATTACTACAGCAGTCCATTGAAAATTACTAAACAAATTATATAATAAATATATAAAATAAAAATAGGGTAAAGTTTATTGAAAGATATATGGAATAATAGTATATATGTACATATAATTTAACTTGATTGAATAAGTCAGTTGATGAGCAAATTAAGCAAAGTGAAGCTTTTTTGAAAGAAAAAAAAAAGCCATAAATATAATAAAAATCCAATAATCTCTGACAATAATGATAACTTCTGGATTTACAAAAAACTAATTCAGCATATATTGATCTACAATTGCCCTTGGCACTTGAATCAAATTTTTACACAACTGGAGAAAAACATATTTCTATCACAACTTTATCTAAAACACACAACTTCTTGCCTAAGATGAAGGCAATGTTCTTTGGATCAAACAAAGAATTGAACCAAAATCAAGCGCAATTTGCTTCCACTCCTAAATCAACAAACCTAAAGGAAATGGAAACTATAGCCCACAAATGGGACTGACAGACTTAACAAATCTGTGATGAATCTTAAAGAATTTGAAGGGTCGCATGGAAATGTTCCTTTGCACGTTGAAAACTATATATGCATGCTTGGATCACCAAACTTTAATCTAGTAAGAATTGGAATGCTGCATATTTGAGGAGTTCCTCAGGTGGTTTGACGTCGAGTAAATCTTTATCATGTACAGAGGTTGAAATTTCATCCAGTGAGAAGGGAATGCTGCATCATGAGCAAAAAAAAAAAAAAGAAAAGAGATGAAATTAAAACGAATTGCTCTATGGCTTTAACACCACTACAATATATTAAATAACATTGTTTCTACCTCAGATCATCATCCAGCAAAAATGTAACTTCTTCGTCGTCTGTGGAATCATTTACCATTAGTTTACTCATGTCAGAAAGTACCTGAAGAAGAATGAATGCGAAAAATTATTGGTTTTAAATTGACTTATGTAAGGAATTCGGAGATTAACAGGAAAAGGAAAGAGGATTAGCACATGAATGATTTTAATGTAATATCTCCTTTACTGAAGAATTGCAGAATGCTAAGATTTCGTCGTTTGAACTTACAGTTGCTTCAACACTTTTACTGTTGTATTTGTCATCATAATACTGGGTGCAAATTCTGTACAGCTGTTGGACAGTCAGCGCCTGCATATAAATTGGATACACAAGTAACTATAAAAAATATTCGAATGGCATGCTTTCAGTGCTAGATGCACATCTGATGGGTTTGAGTAAATAAGAGTAAGCTTTACCGGGCAGAGATCATTGACTATCTCATCGTATGAAATCCTAAACTTCTTGAATATTACCTGCAGATGACACCAAGAACCATCAGATGAAAACAATACAGTATTACTATTTTTTTTTATTCCAAACTAAAAACAGGAATATTTCAGAAAGTGAACTAACAATACTGGAAATCACATGACAGATGTGTCCTTTCGTAAAAGGCAGGATGCTCACTGTCATTTGCAATATGTAATATCTCAAAGTTACACATACTGGATAGGAGAACATGTATCTGATTCTAGAAATAAAATGCCACCACACGTTGACAGTTTAAGTTTCTGGCAAAGTAAGCCAGTTGATTCTAATGAGAGCTAATAATAAAAAAAAAATCAACACTAGTGAGCAGGGTTGATTTATGTTTGTGGACAATAGTCAATTAGAAACGAGATCACGAATTACTGAGGACACTGAGAATCTACACGCCAATATTCACTTAAAAGCTTCTCAGCAAAAATTAAATTTAACAGTAAAGAAATAGAATTACATCAAGTCATCAACTAGCGTTTCTTTGCAATCTTCTTGGGGGTAATTCTAACCAACCCAATATATACCAGTAACAGATCAAATGGACAAACTACAATTACACTGTGTATGGAAATGAACTTACCAAGAAACCAATAGCTTGTTTTGTGTGCTTAAGTTCATCTGACGATGATCCAACAAGCTACAATTAAGAAAACCCAAAATATTAGACGTGTTTACAGAGTCTCCCTGCTAAAGAATATAAATATAATAGTAATTACCTCTGGTTTTAATTTATTACACCACAATTCCATTTCATCCAAACCAGATTTCAAGTATTCTCCGTTGCTAAAGGAGCAACATTCTCGGCGCAAGAGAAGACTAAACAACATATAATAGCATACTCCAATCAAATGGCATGTAAATGAATTTGAAAATCAATATTGAGAGAGAGAGAGACTCACCTATTAAAAAGTTGAATATTGATGAAGGAGAAGACTTGAACAAAGAACTTCTGAATAAGAATCTCGGGTACCTAAATTACAACATACAGACAAAGGTAACCTAATTGCCAGAATAAACATTTGTTCCTAATTTATACACAACAAAACAATCCTTACATAGTACTCTTGCAACACTGCCAGGAGATTATCAAGATTGTCAATGATGCTTTGCCACGGGCTGTTCTGAGCGTTACTTCCAAATGAACGCCCTCTCAGCATACTTTTTGCTCTTACTGTCCTAGTTACCTTCAGTTTCAAAAAATTTTGTCAGCAAAGTAAATAAATGTGCGCTTAAGGTCTTAAACACCATCAAACATGTTTACAACTTGGAATGTGATTAATGGTAATGTGTCCCTGTAGCATTTGTTAGAGCCAAGAATATCATCTAAAAGAAGCTATTCTGAGATACAAGTTGGTATAAAACTCTACATTCTCCAATTATAGCAACGCCAGTCACACCAGTCTGATGAAGTTAGTGTCTGGCTGGTGTTTAAACCTTTCTCCAAACATAAAGCATATGCAGCAAACACTGATAGACCTGTATGAACTGTAGGACTTGATATATGTAATAATATCTGAGTAATGAAAGAGCATAAAGAACGAGTGGAACAGCTACAGGCATTATAGACAAGCTGTCAAAGAATTTATGTAAAACTAAATTGCAGAGGCAAGTAGAATATGAGATAATAAAATATACACTTTTCCTAATGATGAATGGTTATTAAATTAGTGCGTGAGCAATCATAGATGTGCACAAATTTTTCCAATGTTGATACTCATAATACTCAAAAGAAAAAATTACACTCCGGGATAACATTGTCAGTCTTCGAGCATGCACCACCTAATGCAATCTGCTCATGCATGTGGTGTTAAGAGCATGAAATTGTAGATTTTGCCCATATTTAAGAACTTTAGTTTTGTGATGAGTGATAACTGGCAAATTTTTAACAATCACGGAGACATGAAAATCATCTCACCTGTATACACTGTGAAATTAATGAGCTCAACTCTTTCTTTGCATTATCACGAAGGATCCCAAAAATTTTTTCAACATAAGCTGAGAGCTGTTGCTTGAACAGCAATGCTGGGTATTTGGCCTCTACTTGGCGCACAAAAGCAAGTCCATCCACAGGAAGGTTTGAAGAAGAGCGGAACCCCTGCACCACATTACACAAGAAATGAAGTTGATGAATTTGACATTTACTGATGAATTCGTTCAGTAACTAAGTAAAATTCACAACAAATTTGCATATCAAAGAAAAGACCAGATGAATTGCATACTTGTGTCATCCGCCCAAATAATGATGTTGGTGTTGGAGGCTTCCCTCGTGGTGTAGAACTAGATGCACCGGCAGCTTTTAGACTCTTTTGCAAGAGATATAACAAAGTAGATGAATTTGACAACCAATAAGTTAGGTGTTCAGTGCTCTGGTCATCCTGCATCACACATTTAGTTGGGTTGAGTACCTTATAGTTAAGCAATTCTTATAAAATAAAAGAGATATAACTGACTAGCAACATCAGATGGTACCAGAAAAGGGTGCAAAGAAAATGAACAGTTATCCGACTCTTATAAATAAAACAGATATGATTTAAAGGCCACAGCATATGCTAATAGACAAAAGAGCAAAGGAATTTAACAAGTAATGCCGGTACAAGTTGATTAGCAAACAAAAGTGCATTAAGTATCTGAGAATGTACATCTGTTTCACCTTACGCCCACACAAGTAAAGGATCTATGCTATTGATGAAAAAGTAAAAGACCAATGCTTAAAACTAGTCTGCTAATTGCTAAATAACTTAATAAAAAGAACAAGTACGAGACATCTAATTTGAGTTCTGATCTCTGTCCAACATAAAGTTAGAAAGCAAAATATATGACTCAATAAATAAATATCTATCAATTGATAGAACTAAGGAAACAGGCTTCTAATTATAGACTGGATGAATTAAATTGATGCCCTTAACTGACCAAAGTGATCATCCTTTCCAGACCCTATTCTGTGTTTTATTTCTCTCAAATTGCACGGTCAAAAATTTCCCAAATTTCCAGAAAATAATACCCTGAGATGCTTCAAAATACTGTATATCTTTTGGTCGAAGAACTTAATCATCAAAGTTGATCATTCAACTACAAATAACTTATCCGAGCATAAGTAATTACAAGCAAACTTTGACTCTTTAAAATTCTTTTAAATATCACCAGAAGAACATATTCCATCCACGGGACAAATCAATTACAGTGCAATAAGTTTAATGATCTTCTGTATTGCACATATGTGGCAAGAATAAGTGCCTATTCAACCATTGTCTACAAAAAGTCAATCACAAGAAGAATTGGTTTTACCTACATAAAGTTCTAACTGCTCAATTAAAGGGCACAAAGTTTAGCATAAAGAATAAATACAGAAATTGTATATATAAAAAAGAAAACTAATCTAGCGTGAACGGAGCTTATTCACCATTTACCAACAACAATATGTTTATACCACATTTCATTGAAGTCACTGTGGGTTTTTAGAATACCAGAATAATTCAACAGTACATGGAATATAAGTTGGTCCCAACCAGATTATGGACCGACTTATTGCAATCAGTATTGAATAGCCAACTAATATCAGACCAACTGAATTTCCTTTATTTTGGTCAGTCCGTACTGAAAATTGATTCTGGGTCAATTAAATTCTACTAAAATTAACCAACATCAGCTGAGATGTCCACTGTGCACTGGGAAAATAGAAAGGAAATAAAAAAAAGATATAATAGAAGCTTAGATTACAAAGACAACTTAGAGGTTCTTTTGCAAAGCAAATTTGAGTTTCACCAACACCAAATTAGGTTGTGCCTACCATACTGGGATAATTTGTTGTCAATTTTCTCTGGAGATTCTAACCTAATCAGATTTTTAGAAATATTTTCATAGTTATGTATTTCGTTTACTTTTAACTAAAAACAGTATGATCAGGTTTTCAAATATTGACAACCCAATACTTGTCAGGCCAGGCTGTTCAAGTTTTTTGGACATCCCAACGTGTTTCATTTTCAAAAGAACAGGTCAACTAGCAACAACAATTATAGTTGTAGTTGGAACTAAATAAACATAAATCTATGTAGTATACAAGAACCTCAATTGCACAGCCAATCATCTGAATAAGACGGTCAAAAACACTTGTTTTCTCTGCTTCAAATAATTTCCAGTGAAGAAGAGATTTGTATATAGTCACTGCAGCTGCTAGCTTTCCTTCATCAAAACCAATGTTTTGAACCACACATTTGATCAGCATGTCAACATTCTCCTGAGAGTAAAACACAGTAGGTGAATCACCTATCAGAATAGGAAAAACATAAATTAAACCTTGATAAGAAACTTCCATTACATGCGGCCTGTCAACATAAGATTTCCTCAACCTGGAATCAGTCTTGGAAATGAGTTTAATAGGAGGAGGAGCGTTTGGTAGGTTCTGCAAAAATAATGCAGGAGTAACACAAGTCAACTCATGGAAGAAGTAACAAAAGAGAAATTGACAATGTCGTCTGTTGTAGACCTTATGATCCATAAATTGGTGCGGAAGGTTGTCCATACTCTGCAAGTAATGACAACATGCAAGTCAAAATGACAGAAGAAAAAAATTTGCAAAGATATGGTGGAGATATTATAGAGGGCAGAAGTACTTGTTTTGATGGGGTAGAGGGCGTGTTTTTGACTGACGCAAGCATTATGGCTTGCTGTCGCAGTACTTGATTCTCAGATTCCATATTGGACAACTTTTCTTGAAGACTGCAGAAGGAACATACAAACTTAATCCATTGTGGAATAGAAAATGTGTCTAAGAATCAAGGTACAACTCTGGACTGAAGTTCAAAGCTTTTTTTTTCAAATACAAAGTCCATTTTGAATAGAAAATGTGCTTAAGAATCAAGGTACGACTCTAAACTTAAATTCAATCCTTTTCTTTTCTAAAAGCAAAAAGGTTTTAACTTAAATTCAGAGTTCTACCTTGATTATTAAATTCAAATCATAATGTCACGCTAAAGACAAAAAATGACAAATACTATATAAACCTTCGCATCGATGTTTTCAGATCAATTAATTTTGCTTCTGACTCATCAATCTTTGATTCTGCCTCAAGAATTTTCTTTAGCCTCTCCTCACTTAGGGCACTTGTTTCCTCAAACTTTTGCTCTGTTTCTTGAATTTTTGTTTCAAGCGAACTCACCAAAGCCTGAAATTCATACCAAAACATTATGCAAGCAAAAAGAAAACTAAACAAAGCATAGCATATCAACACTCGGTCCCAATACCCACAAGATGCTATTCTCAATTGAAACAAAGAGGTCATGGAAGGCATACAATACACCCATGTAGAAAATAAGGAATAGAGTAAAATGAGGCAAACTTATTCTACTATATTTTGCACTAAATCAAATAAGCTTAGCCAACCCTGATGCTTGATCAATATGTACTTGCTGCCAGGTCCAATTTGAATATTTAGTATGTGTTTGTTTCCTAAAACATTTTCCAGTTCTCTCTTTCTAATTTTCCTTTTCTAGAAAAGAGTTTGGAAAGTGGAAAGAAAACAAGTCTGACATTTTTTTTTTTTGCCAAAATGATCGCAACAAGTAAAATCGTATTTCTTATTAGTCCAAAATGAGTTGCCTAGATTTACTTACAAAACTAACCTGGAAACACAGATAAATCTAATTAATTATAATTCAAAAACTCGAAACAACAGGTAATGATGACCCAATTTTGAAGTACCAGTTCCCTGAAGTGACACTATGATATTCTTTGGCACGATAGACAAAAGACTGTCTGTGCCAATCAATATTGAATGCCACTAATTTAAGTTTTGACCATGTCACCCAACCCAATACAAGAATTCAAACCATGCTTTAACTTGTACATTTTGATAATTTACTGGCATGTCACTTAACACAATACAAGAATTCAAATCATGCTTTAATGTTGTTTCTTTCATTTATGTTGCTTCCCTATCAATAATTTGCTGCTCCAACTCTATGAAAACAGGGTGAGTGTGTTAGAACTCTAGTGAATTTTTACTAGAAGAATCATTTGGAGGATACTTGCAGACTAAGTGTCCTATTCTGGAATTTCCTTGATTCTTCTTGTGCTCTGCTGCTTATGCAGTTGGAGCTATACAAATGTTGATACTCACGTTTCATTTATGCTTTTAGATCAAGTAAGAACTTTGTTAGTATATATTCCTCCCTGTGCAAGCACCCCATCAGTGCGAAGACTTCTCGTGTGAGGGTTTTTCCAGTGCAATGACTACTTACTCACATGAGAGTTCCACCAATGCCACGAGAAGACTTCTCCTCTTCGCTTGAATCCTCCTCACAGGAGGGTTTCCCGAGCCAGGGTTCTGCCTCCTTCCCTTCTCCTCCTTGATGCCTCTGGCACAATGTGTTGGTATGTTCAACACAGCACCCCAACATTGTCTTGTTTGGGCCAACAATTGAACCCCACAAATAAGGGACTTTAGTCTCACTTTAGCTGGAAGTGGAGTCTCAAGCTGAGTATGAAGAGAGTGATGCCTTTGATGAACTACAAAAGATCTTGACACGCTATGATTCTCATGTGGTCAAAGCCAATACATACCAAAATGACCTCATCACTACCTCTACTCATTTTCCACTTAGTTTTAATTCTTTTAGCCGACCCAACCCAACATAAAAATTGTTATTCATCTTTCCTCGTCCTCAGTCTCAACAATTGTTCCAACCATCAAACACTACCTGGGTAATAAAGTGTTGATGCAACACCAATATTAAATCGTTGAACCATACAAAAATTTGGTGACAATATTTGATGAGGCAAATGAATACCTATCTCACAAATAAAGCATAAACACATACGGCGATTACAAAGAGGAAATTTCATTAATCAAAGATTGAATATTACATAAACATGACATCACTTTTATAAACTCAATATCAACTAACTAGAAAAGAAATACCCCTGAATCAAACATCTATCATACTAAAAGATACCTATTAAACTTTAACCAAATTTAAATTATTCCCATATAATTAATAATTATTAAACTTCAACAGATAAATTAGGACAATTACCAAAATTAATTAAAATAAAAAACCCTGATTACAATGAATTCTCAGTTTAAAAAAACTATTTCATTATTTACCAAGCTTAGTAATCACCACTACACTTCTGATGGAAAGAAGTGACTGTTTGAAATATAGGCCAGTAGCATTGTATTGGAAGTAATAAAAATATATTTACTCTTAGTGCTTAGACTTGTTTTGTAACACAGGCAAGTGAAGAATTCATAAGAGATCGACTATGGGGACCTAACTCACCTTCAATTTTTCATTTTCGGCTGTGATTTTATTCGTCAAATCTGTATCAATAACTTGGACCTCATGTACCAAAGATGCATTTTCTGCAGTTTTCTTGGAAGCTTCTTGCTCTGCTGCAAGCATAGTTTTTGTTTCTGCAACCTGTAGTTGCATATCCTGCAAGGCTACTTGCAACTTTGTAATTTCTTGAGACCTTGCTTCCTCCAGGTCAAGCTACAAATGAAATTAAATGGTATGAGAAGGACCTAAACATTTGTAGTCATACTTGTTCTAAATATAAATTACATTGAAATATTCGCATTTTGTCAATAAAATATATTTAGGCCACAGACACGTAAAGTGCCAGCATGTTATGATAAGTTATGCATGGCAGCCACAGACGCCATCTTCATATACTTTTCAAAATTTTGATAAAGAATACTGAAAAGTAACACCATACTAACCCTCATGCGTTTCTCCAGCTGTAGTCTCCATGTGAGTTCTTCAACTTGCTTCTCTAACTTATTTTTAGCTTCTT
>JBAMIB010000115.1:14388-37437 GCA_037177415.1 Kaempferia rotunda | reverse complement strand
AGTAAAAACTGATTCTCTAAATTTAATAAAGTAGATAATTTTCTCTAAAATTTAAAGATAAGACAGAGAACCTAATGTGGATGCTCTTAAAATCACATTATTAAAAGTTTAGATAGTAAATTAATTTTTTAAAACCTATAATAATTAGTATATTCATAGTCAAACAAGAATGTATTAAAAAATTCACTATATATATGAAAATTCAACAAAAATAACAAAAATTTCATGTATATAAATGTGTAAAAGATTCTCAAAAAGTATAAAAAAATTACTCCACAATCAATTGATAGGCTAATTTGATAGCCGTCTCTCTTCTTAATCACTCCCTTATCAGAGTGGTGAACCTCCTGGGAGGTTCCTGATGGGATGCTACGTCCGACGGGATCAAACGAAAAACCCGCCCTTACAATGGGGCTCAGGTTTTTACACGGTTTTCAGAGGGGAAAAAAAAAATAAAAAGCTTGCATTGGAGATAACTTGCATCACAATTCCGCACACATTTCAAGATCATATGGTGGAATTGAATTTCGACAAAAAAAATGAGTTGACAAGTTTAATTAGCCACAATTTGTGTCAGAAAAAACAGTGAAGAAGGCGAATCAGGTGAGACAAATCAAGTAAATCAAATTAGACGGAACAAAATTGAATGAATCAAACAGAAGGACTATCAAATTACAATCACGATATAAACATTAAGTCATTCTACTCGACATTCGATCCCATTTTAAGATGCCACCAAAACCAAACGAACGCTTAGAATCAAAGTTTTTTCTTCTGTTTTTGGAAATTCAAATATCGATTCTGTTTGATCTGTTTGAAATTTCTCGGATCGCAACAAAGAATCCATTCATATTTAGGATTTTTAATAGAAAAGAATAGTGAAAAGGAATTCAAAACGATCCACATCGTACACTTAAAAACAAAGAGATTTGATTTTCATGTTCAAATTGTCTTCTTTCCCCCGGTGAGGAATCGCCGGGCGAGAAACCGAAAAGAAAAGGAGAAAAAAAATGAAAAATCAAATTCAAAATGTGCGAAAACTTACTAGATCGGCATCCACGAGGCGAGCTCTCCGCCGATCCGAAGAGTCATCGCATGATTTCTTATCCGAGCAAAATAACGCCGCCGATGCCATCTGATTTTTGCGTCGTGGGCAAAGAGGCTGCCTGAATCTTTACTCGATCGAAATCCCATAAAAGGGAACGAAAATAAAATTAGCGATATCTGGGGAAGAAAAAAAATTTTAAATCAAGATCGAGAAGCAGGGGCGGAGCTTCGCCGCGAGCATTCGGGAAGAAAGCCAACCCCCCAGTGGGAATAAAACCCTAGGTCGCCTTCATATAGACCGAGAGCTCATCCAAATGACTGTTTTGTCCTCCGTCTTTGTAAGAATTTTTATTTAATTCGTGAGCATTCCCTCAATTCAGTATTTGTGATGAACATAGTCAAAGTATTATTTTTTATTTTAGTTGTAACGGAAATTACTAAGAGCGAACATTTATTTAGACAGCAGAAACTGACGAGATCTAAATAAAAATTGAATAAATTAATATTTTCACTAATTTTGGCGAGTTTCTATCGCTTGTCACATAATAAAAATTAATTTTATGTTAATATAATTATTCCAACATACTAAAAATCGTCTAAAATCGTTGAAACGAAAGAGAAACGCAGATCAATAGGATTGAAATAGCATTTACAAACCCTTGATCATCACATGTTGAATCATTACAAGTTTCCCCTACAAATTGTAGAAATTATTTTCTCTAATTTGTTACTGATACATGGGATAAAATCACGTCAAAACAGAATTTTACAATGGCATTGTTGCATCCGCTAGACTCAATGAAGAAATAGGAGCAATACAAAAAACAAGGAAAAAGAAAATGATAAATCATACACAATACAGCAAAACCTTGACACTGGGACAAACGAAGAAGCCCAAAAGAATTTGATACGGACTGCAATCCTGTTTAACAAATGATTGATTGGCTCACCATTTCTCCTGTACGTCCTCATACTAATAGTCATTCGTCCGTGTTGCAGTCTACAAGGTTCGTCTGTGGAACATCGCTCTCTAAATCTGAAAAGGCAATATAGAGATTTCAAAGTAGACCAGCAAGCATAGCACCAGGATCATTGTATGCTGGAGTAACTGGTGATTGCGGTTGCATCGGTGATGCGCCTGGTGTAGGCGCTTGCATTGGTATGCTGACCAAATGTTCCTTGATACACTCCTTCAACCTATTAAGAAAGTGATACTGTTAGAAGATGGTATGGTGCCAAAGTAAGAAACTCAGGTGAGACATACTCAAATGTCAAAATTGGATCTCCTGATCCTAGAGTTATGCGAAGCTGGGTTCTGTCTGCGGGGTCTGTTTCAACTCTGATCTGTAAATGTCAGAGGCATAATGTTACTAAATACACAGAGCAACATCAAATTGTGACAATGGGACAAGAATGTAAATGGCCTAGTCTAATTTCATATAAACAACAAAGCAAATTAATTGATTTCAGGCAGAAGTCTTCCTAAATCAGTTTCTGTAACTACAAGAATAGTAGAATAATGAACACATTAATATACATACTCAAAAAGGAAATGCTGAGATGTACATAATCATTATAATTAAAATAGTAAACGCCAACAAAAGTTTCATGCTCAAAGAATTCAAATGGCATGCACACCAGTTCTCTAGGTTTATGTTCTGTATTTCTGTAGTTTAGTATAATAAATTACTTTACATTAACAAGGTGGGGAAATAGAACCGACAGAAACACATTAGTCAAGATATCCACCATCAACCTGCGTTTGTCTCATTTATTTAGGTCACTTACGAAACTTATCACTCCTAGGTATGTCAAGTAATATCACATGTAATATTCAGAGCAATTAAATTCAGTGCTGTAACTTGCTTGACATTAATAAGGTAAGAAAAAGAGAACCAACAGAAACACATATCGGTAAAGATCATCATCAACAAGTTGTGTTTGTTTAATTTCTTTAGGGTTGGGTACATGATCTTAGCATTTCATTGAGATGTCACTAATAAAATAAAAAGGAATTAATTTTTCTTAAAATGACTTATATTTTATCTAGTCTCCCTCTAGCCTTTATTCTACTCTTCGAGGATTTAACTCTTCTACCTATCGGCAAATTAGTCAAGATAGAGGTAATTGTGAAATTAGTAACCAATGACATATACTAGCATACATTCAACATGAAAAAGGTGAACCAAAACGCTGCAGGATATTAGTAAATGTACGAAACAAGAGATAGATGGCAGACAAGAATACATGAGAAAGGTAATTCCGGATACACAATGAATCTTCAGTAATCACAAAGGTAATTGACAGTTAACCAGGCTTGATGAATATAAAAATTCATCCCATTGAAGAAGTTGGTAATTACAGAGTATCCATACCAGGGACACATGACTTGTATTCACACTTGGGACCGTGGATGATTTACCCAGTAGAGTAGAGAGCATAGCGGAAAAAAAGAGAGAAATACGTTAGAAGAACAAAGATTTATACTAACCAGACAAAGCATAGCCCTTGTGATCTCTGAATGGAAGGTAGCACAAATAATTAGATTATTTGGATTTGTATCCTGAAGAAGACAAGGGTATTGTCATTATTAGAGAACAGCATGGAAGATACAACAAAGAAAGAGACGGCTCACAATTCCAGGAATAACTGCCATGCGAAGGCTGGTGAATAAGTTTGCCAATTCAGAAAGGGGCAAAGGTTTTACACCTCTAAGCTGCAAACAACCTCAGCAAGGTCAGAATTGAAGAAAATTGTTATGCAGTATGAAACCTTCACTTTAAACACTGCAATTTCATTTTCAACAAATGCATACGTGAAAAATATCGAGTGCTCAACTTATAGTCAATTGACAATGACATGTGCCACACGATACCATTTGTAGTTAAATTAAGCATGATTCATAGTTTTTAGTTTAATTCCATAAATCTAACATATAATGTAGAGATTCAAAATCAAGATATTTCAATTATTGAGCCAATGTGGCACCAGGCAGCTGCAAGCTTGGACAAACTATATCCAAATTGACAACTTAAACAGTTTGATGAATTGGTCAGCAAATTAGAAATGCATGGAATAGATTTGTCAATAATGAAAATTAGGCTTAGATCGTTTAGATTATCCAAGGTATAGGATAGAATTAGCAATTCAACTCTTGGCAGCCAAGATGTTTGAGAATTTAAGAGCTAGAAACATTTGTCTTCTGTGCATCTGTTAATACAAATTACTTTACTTTAAACGTCACCTCAAACATGAAGTATGTTCATGCATAATTGTTAATGCTAAAAGACCAAACAAGCAAAAGATAAAAGTTCATATTATCTTTAAAGAAATAATTAATAAAATAATTTATGGAGGAAAACTTGACCCTCATGCTCTTTAAGACAAATAATTTGCAGTAGAAAAAGGATAGAAAAAAGAAATATAGGTTCATCTGGATGCTTACCACTTCTTGAAGCTTCAGAGGTGGGCCTGACAATGATTTCCACTGGATGAAAAATTCTTCAGCGGATATTGAAAGCGGCTGCAGAAATTTATTAAGAACAGCTGGAATCCGTAGTTTGACATTAACCTGGAATTAAAATAAAAAAATTGGTGAAGAATGATCTTTTAGTATAAACACACAATAAAAGCATGGTAAGAGTGGGACCACAGCAGTTCCAAATTTATAGGAGAGATCTAGAACGGCAAGATCTCTGCTTGCCCGTAGGTTAACAACTTCTAGCGGGCATTGAACCTGGTACATTAAAGGAAAACTAATAAACTTCAGAACTCTATTAATTAGAGAAAAAAAAAAAGAGCTGCAGTAGATAACTAACTACACCAGACCTGTGCCCGTGGAGGAATAGTTTCAGGTACTAATGAAAGTTCCATCTTTAAATGGGTTGGAGGCAGTATCACAGCTCGCACTGAGACGAGAGGTGATGTATTTTTGTTTCCCAAGAAAAGAACAAAACGTCCATGATGAGATCTCCATTCTGCTTTTATTCCAATCTGTAAGAAAGGAGGTCAAGCTAATGAACACCTTACACACAAAATCCAGGGGGAAGGAAAAACCTGATTAAAAAAATGTAAAATAACAGTCCCAACCACACATATGCAGCAGTGTGAACTCGGAACTATGAATCACTTGCAAGCCAAACAACTATGGCTGGCTCCAGATTTGCAATGTAGGAATAAAATCAAAAATGAAATGAAAGGCAAGGCAAGGGTCAAATAGTAAACTCATAATTGAGCTGCATAATTTGAGGAAGTTCAAGATAGGGAAGTATACAAGTTATGCTTCATTTTTGCATTTTTGCCTTTTTAGAAGGCCTTTCTTCAAACAAGGGCTTTTAAAAATCAATTAGGCATGCCCGAGAACCATACAAAATAACTACTTGCAGTCATTACTATATTCAAGACTTAAATTTAACAAGTATGTTGAAAACCTGTATATGGGAGTCCTCATAAAGTACACCACTGTCTTTAAGGCATAGTGCATTGAACCTTTCTGCAATGTTCGTAATTGGCTGTCAGAAGATGGAGAGGGTTAACATGATGCCAAAATAAGAAACTTCAAGCAACATAGTGGATTACTGTCAAAGTAATTAAATCATGAGCAATGTATAGGCATTATAGGAAAAAAAAAAGGTAACAAAGAATGGATAACCTTGGATCACCCCCACACAAGATACTACAGTACCTGAACTGAGTTTGGCTGATCATCGACAATGGCCAGTGCCAAGGGACCAGCTGCATCAGGTGTAGCTTCCAGTGTTGACAACAGATTCTGGTCCTTATGCTCAGCTGGAACAACAGGGGCTGGTGGACCCTCTATTGCAAGTGGACCCAAAAGATCTCCAAGGAGATCTGCAGGATGAACCTCTTGAGAAACAACCGCAGTGATGGACCCATTCTCATGGGAGAATTCTCGATCTTGAGAATTGATTTGATCTTGAGAGGCAGCTTGATCATGAGTACTACTAGCTTCCTGAATTGCATTTAAACTTGTTGAAGCATTATTAACATGATTAATCACTATCAACAGGCTAATAGAAAGGTTCAACCCTAACCATATTTTGACTTGGCATCCTAACAAGGGCAAGCTGACTGACTGGAACGGACCCATTTGCAGGACGCTGATCAGTTACAACCAAGGCATTTGATGTTTGTTGCTGACTCCTTATTCTAATTGCACTTTGCTCTGCTGTGTCAACTTCAGCATCCTCAGTCTTTTTAATCAAAGCAGACTAGTGTTGACAATTAAAAGATGTGTTAGTCTGGAAAATGATATACTTTTTTCCTTTCACTAGCTTTAGCAAAATAAGAAGAAAAAAATCACTCCTTCATTCAATTACAAGATCTACCTGGCGTTCTGGAAATTTGGGCATTTCAGCCAATACATCCACTAAAGATGCCCCTTTCCTACTAAGGGCAAAATATTCAACAGATCTTTGCTGGATTTCTACATCGATATAACTTTCATATCTGCCAAAATGTGCAGAAACATTTCCCATTATAATTATGAAAAGAATATACAAAATTATAGACATAATAATTTTGTATACATAACCAAAAAGGATAGGTAAGAAAAAGATAATACTTACTTTCGAAATATAGACCAGATTTGTTCTTGCAATTGGGGATCCGAAGGATGGTTGTGCATCAAGATTTTGGCAAATGTTGACAGAAGAATTGCAATAGTACTCGTTCTGAAGAGAATAATTCTTCGAGACATTACCAAAAAGACATCAACAGTTGATAACCAAAATGGAACTGCTGTATGCTTACGTTACTGTAGGAAGTTTCTCACTAATAATGTTGAAGATTTCCTTAGGGCTGCAGCCAGGTCTCTGAGCCAAAAGATGGCTGTATTCTCCAAGAAGATAAGCACTCACCTAATGCATCAGTAAAATTTAGAAGAATAGTCATATATTGTACATCAATTTACCAATTATTGGCACATACGCTGCAATTTGAGGGGAAATATAATACTGTCAGTGAACTACATTGTAGTTAAGATAATGGTAAAAATTTGATCAGATAGAACTGCCAAATTTTTAGTTAGTGATCATGTTTATGGAGTGTGATGACTTCAACAAATATACTCTAATAATCTCAAACGTGAGGAAATTTATGAGGGGCATAAAAACTTAGTGTATGAAGCAAACATCTCTAGCACATATTTGCTATCCTGGAGTTTCAGATAAAACAACTTGTAATAAACTTATGAGGGCATATAAAGTGCATGAAGTACGAACAACTTTGTAGCAGATATTTGTTCCCCATAGAGTTTCAGACGAAAAAGAAATTGCTAAAATAAATAATCACGCAGGTCTATATTGCTAAGCTTTGCCATTTCATTCTAAAGGGAACTCAGAAAATTCAACATACAGGTGCAATCCAAATAAAAATTTTCAATTCCAGTTATATTGTACATATTGAGGAAGTACTATGGTAGCACAAAGACATTCTACTACATGCAGTTTGACAAAAGCTAACATAATGAGGTGAAATTCAGAGAGTATTAGCAAACATCTTTTTTGCTATCATATTCTCTTCTCAATTTGGATAGAACCGAAGACTAGCATAAGAGAAACACCTTGACCATTGTCTCATGCAAAGCAGGCTTCTCAAGATACTCTCTTGCTTTAGCTGCTGCATATGGCTGTACAATATCACTAGAGCAGTTATGTGACCCGAATGAGAGATCTACCAAGTACATAAGCAATAAATGGTGTGAACCTGTAAATCCTCATGGTTGGTGACAAACTGAACCACACGATACCATATGTCATCACTAACAAAATCCCCAGCTTTATCAATCAACTGAAGAATGACGTCAACATACCTACAAGTAACAAGAATTGAAGTTCCAGACAACATGTCAACAATTTGAAGGAGAAAGGAGATTACGATGAATTTCTAGTAAAAGAGTTCAATTTAATATAGAAAATTATCACACATCAAAACATGGACTTCATTAAAAGAAACTATTCGTGTGTGGTTTAGTATATATAGAGGAGATAACAGCAACAGGAAGCAAGGTGAGAGAATACAGAGGTTGAGACAATCCAGAAGGAATATGGAAATAGAGAGGACACAGACCTGTGTATGCTTTTGTCAAAGAAAGAATAAGGGAAAGAGGAGGAAATAAAAGAAATACGATATGGAAAAGTTTGGTAGAAAACTGATTTGTGATTTGGAATGGCGGGGGGAGAGAATTGGATTAGCTGCATCAATAGTATTTTAGTCTCAAGAGCTTTTGCAATATTAACAAGGTGTGGAATTCTAGATTAGCATCTCCTTCTTAATGGTAACTTAATTCCCTTGCTTGAGGAAATCTTTATTGCCTCAACAATTTTGACCAAGCGAAGGCATAGCCAAGAAGAGAAATTAATGTTTGAAAATTAAAAGGAATTAATCAAGATCAGATCATACCAAACATCACATAGGGGCCATTTTGCCATTTCTGTGTCAAAGGTAGAGGATAAACTAACTGGCGACAGTATTGTTACTAACTGATCTCAGTTTGCTTACAGAATTGCAGAAGAATAGCATCAATTAGGCCAAATTTTACAATTGAAACAATCATAATGATATAACTAAATACATGCTATATAATTATGGAAATTACATTAAAGAAATTACATTCTGTGATAAAAAAAAGAGATGTTTGATTAGTCTATTCAAGCATTCAAATTCTCTCACTGATGTTTGGACAAAAAAAAAAGAGACGCATTAAAGAGATGTCAATACAAATTATACAAATGTGAAACAAGTTCTTTGATGTAAAAAATTGATACATACCAAGACAGATCTGGAGCAAACTTCTCTGCTAAAATAGCAGCTTTGAGTGCCAATTCTTCCCGCATAGCAAACTCTGCTGTATTAAGATACTGAAGAGAAATAGTAGACAATTCATGAGGATCACAGATGACCTCCTATTGCATAATATTTATGTACTTAAAACTACAAAAGAGAAAAACAAATCCAAAGATTCACTTTTACCTGCAATAACTCTTCGACTATATCCTTGGCGTTTGTAACGTCACACATGCCATAGAGTAGATCAAGCGCACGTCTCCTAATACTGGAATATTTGCAAACATATGAGGAGTTTACGTCGACAACAGGCATAATCAAGCATGTGAAAGACAATTATGCAGAAGAATACTAGAAGGAAACTTAAAAAATACTAAGGAAAGATGGAGAAAAAAACTGCAAACACAACATTTCAGAAAGGAATAAATCCAACAGAAGAATACATACTAGAAGAAATATACATCCAGGCTATAAATATAATTTCCTAGAATCATCAAATCAACAAGTAGCAAAATTTGCCACTTGTTTTGAAGGATAGTATTTAGACAGGCATCTCTCGTACTAAAGTTGTACATAAAGGAAAAAGACTCAGAATCAAAAATTGAACACGAGTTTTTACTACTAACCAATATCCAACCAACAGCTAACAGCTGAATACATAATCACTCACCACAGAACCACAAAATTCATATTACATAACATTCATTTTCAGCCACCAAAATAATGTTCCATAGTTAAAACTGAATTAGCAAGTTCATAATAAAATAATCATTTTACCAACTATAGCCAAAGGTGATGTGTGGGCATAGTCCACCATCCAAATGACTAGCTACAGGCCGGTGGCTGGGGATGCCCACTAGATAAAACCAAGATCCTTGACTTAGCCATGTGGGACTAAATGAGTTGTCCCCTGCCCACCACTAGCTAGCCCTCTCCTTAACTCAGACAATTTGGGATGCCTAAACTAGGATGCTTAGCAAGCAAAACTTGTGTACCCCACTATGCAAATCAGATGGCAACAACATAGATCTGCATCACGTTAGATCCACATAAAGGGGGTTTTCATATCATGTGTCATATGTAATGGTTATGCCACAACAATTCTCATCCCTCAGAGATGAAAGATGTTTTTGAGACATCCAAACGTCTCCTGGAAACTTTTTGAAGAACACAAAATCATGAATCAAAACTACAAGTAAAAAAGCAGCTGGTAAACATTGCCGTTCACATAGAGACAGAATTTCCAAAAGGCCTGTAGCAGATTGATGTTTTGGAGAAAAGAATACATTGAATCAAACTCCCACCAGCAAGAAGGTACCTGATATCAGGATCTTTCAGAGAAGTAATTATTTGTGATTGATGTCGTTTGATAATATCCTGCACATCTGACACCAATAACATCCTCGTCATGTTCTCCTGTATGAATAAATAAGGGTCATCATCAGCATTCTAAAAGACTGGGAAGTTGAGGTGCATTTCTTAACAAAGTGCAGCCTCATCGTTGACGCAACCTCAAGGCAATTGCCACAATACCCCATTTAGATGTAATCAATCACCAGCACGACAGATCTTTAGAAATACTACTGGAGCAAGCACTTACAAGGCCAAGATATCGAATGTTTGGTTCACGAACAGCAATAAACTTCCCAAGCAAAGCCACACACTGAGACATCATCTCCTTCTCAGCATCAAGATGCATAACCTGCAATATAGATGAGAGTGATATAATCACTGGAAAACTACAACATATATATTGAAGTAAGTTAATGCTAATAACATATTGGAAAACACCTGTTTATAGAGACTTCAGCAAGCAGAACTAAGCTTATAACTAAAACACACTAAGTGTATAAATTTAGAAATAAAAAGAAAAGAAGCAAGCAATCAATAGCATTACTAGCACAAGTGGATGACAGAAGAGAAACTTACTCTTGTTAGTTTGTTAGAGAGCATGGAAACCGTATTATTCAATGATTTGTCAGATCAAATTGACTTTTGTAGAATGGGAGTGAAGTTTTTTACAACTGAAAGCCAACATCAATATCCTCAGAATGATTGATGCAAGATTGACAACAGAAACAAGAACTTTCAGATTTTATTTTCCAGGAAATATATATGATCGTGGTCACTCACTGATGAATGACATGTGCTGCATTCACATATGCATTTTCGATCTTAGGACAAATCAACTTTTCAAATTAAAAAAAACTTATAACTTGAAGGGGAAAACTCACAAGAGCCAAGGCTTCAAAAAGAACTGCGTGTGCTGCATTGTTCTTGTTGACATTTTTTACAACATCGGTACCCATTAAAATACGTTGTAGAACCTTCAGTGAAGTAAATTGATTTATTAGCAAACATAAGAAAATAAGCACGTTGCACCATGCTGCATACCAAAATCAGTCATACTTCAAACAAGGCTCTTCTGGTGTTTGGATCTTCAATGGCTGGAAAATACTGAAGAGCCCTCATTGTCTTAACCTGCATTATGTTAACATTAACAATCAGAATAATGATAATTTCTCTTTAACTTTGTCATTGTTTAGATGGAAATGAATAATTGCTTAAAGATCCGCAACTTTTGTTTGTCGATTCCATGGTTCTTGCTCCAAAATAATGAACACAAACCATTCAACACTTGAGCACCAAATATAAATATATATACATATATATAACTAGATGACTGAGTAATGTGTGTACTGTGTACGTCAAGAAACAAAGACAAAATTTATTTCATCCTACATCACAAAATTCATCATATATTATCTATATACAAGCATGATGAATTTACACTTTCGTATTTTAATTGGCTGACTTCTGATGTAGCAATGCTAAAAACAACATTTAAGTAATATGTTTATAAGCACAAGCCTGTAGACTTACAAGTATGTCAGAGAATAAAAAGTCAATTCAACAGAAAGGACTTATTGGAAAATTTACTAATATTTGATAAGTTCAGTATGCTTATTGGAAAAGTCACTCATAATTGATGAATACCAACAAAAGGAATCACACAAAAAGTATAAAAATCTTCTATGTTTGTTCATGCAAGCAATACTAGTGTACAACCTTGATCATCAAGATCCACTTTGAAAGAGCTGCTCATATGCACTAGCAGAAATTTTGGCAAGGGACTACTTTTCCTTCCCCTAGTTGCTAAGCAGTCCATGTTAGGAAGCCATTTTAAAATGCAGCTTGCCAAGGTGGCCTAGGCAGCCAAGCAATGCAAGCGGGTTTAATGAAAAATAAGAATTTTTTTTATGAGTTGTAGATTCATTTAACATTAGAAAGTAATTCTAGTTCTCCCAATTAGCCCCCAACAATCCTTGTTTGCTTTCCTCTCACACGGATAAATTTATCATTTTCTAACCGTCTTTTCTTCCTTCTCTTCCTTTGTGTTCTCTCTCTTCTCTTATACATATTTTTAAAAAAAAATCATCATCTAGTCATAACGCACAAAATCTTTTTTTTTCCAAATTTTGTGGTAATTTTTTAATTTCAATATGAAATATATAATGTTTCATTATTGTTAAATATGTTATGTGTTTAGTGCTTACATATTATGACTTTATTTGCAATTGTGAATTTAATTTGATTAAAGATACAATTGACACTCTTAATTTAATATATTTCTCTTTTCTATTTTAATATTATTTTAATGTTGACTTCCTAAGGCCCTGCCTAGCATTTGAAATCATCTTTTAGTACCTTGATTATAGAATAATTTAAGGTAGGCGAATAAATGCAGTAGTCAAAGGAATAGTTCCTGTATAAAAATGAATTCAGAAAGTAAAGAATCCACAATACAAGTAGAAAGTTGGAAATAAAAATGAAAAAAAAGGAAGATGAGTTGACTAGACCTGAAGCCATGGTGATGGAATTCCATAATAGGTGTACTCTGGTGGAATATCTTGGTTTCTGGCCAACCTTTCTAATATTTTAACACACTTTGGAAGGCAATTCCAATACGCTTCAATATTATTTGAGACTAAAGCTACACAAAGGCTCATAACCGCTATCAATACTCCCAAATCACGTTCATCTAAAACCTGTGACGTCCGATCAGGCCAAAAATAGAAAAGAAAATTTATCGTACTTGTATTCAAGCAAACACATATAGTAGTAGTAGTCTACTAGTAGACATGCTCTTTTATGTAGATGAAACCAAATGATGATATGAATGCATAGCAGTAACTTACCAACCATCAATATTGACAACATCAGGATTCTTCCTGTAAAGACGAAGAAGACATAATGCAGCTTTTTTTCGGACTAGAGGCCTGCAACTACTTGAAACCTGATGGCAAAGACAAGCACATCAATGGCACACCCATAACAACATATGAACTGGGAAATTCCATAATCTTACCAGCAGCTTTTGGACATCAGGTACCAGTGATTCAGAAAACTCCTTCCCACCAATATTTCCCACCTAAAATATGGATGAAGAAGAAGCATATGGCCTTTTTATTTTATTTAGATAAGCTACCAACAACAGTACCTATTTAAATCTATTACATGGAGAATGCCTTAAATTTGGTGTCATCATACTTAATGAATTTTCTGCACTTTCTATCAACAGGTACTGTGATTTTGCTAGGACCGAAAACATATGTTATGTTTACAGTTCAGTAAGTAAATCACCAATCTATATAATTTACAAGTGAATCCCTTTATCTTGGTGTTTTGAATATCTAAATGTTTTCTTAAATTTGTGTTTGTTGACCCCTGAATGGATAAATATCACAAGACAAGGGATTTATCCCATAAAAGTTTCCAATAGGCGGAAAAGAAAGTCTTATAGACAATCACAGAAGTTTAATATTTCCCCTTGAAGCCACATGTACTGTTAGATCAAACCTATATATTCAAACGACAAAAAAAATAATTTCAACAGCTTTTTAAATGTTATAGGCAAACTGTTAAGCAAACATAAATGTAGGTAAGATGTTACATAAGTAGGATCAAATTACCATCCGTGAGCAAAATATGTTAAGTAATTGGCAGAAGAATTGATAGCATAAAAAAAATAAAAAATCAAAATCAAATTTAATGTAGGTAATGATACAGTAGATAAGGATCAATGAGCCTTGAAAAGGATGCTGCTTAATACCATGGTCAGTGCCAAACACTGGAATGTTTCATTTCGCCCAATTATATCATTCCGTACTGTATTTATAACAATTCTTAGGAAGTCATGGTTCTCATTGAGCAAGCAAGATGTCACTATGTACCCAACCTGCAGCAAAAATTTTCACATGAGAAAAACATATAAAATAGAAACATAAATAGACCAATCACCAAATTACTTCATACACTTATCTTATACATTTCACTTTAGTTTTGCAAAACATTATCCTCACCCATTTACTCTCCTTGGTGAAAAAATAGACCACGTGCATAAATTAGTTATTTCCTTAGCCTGAATAGACAATACAATAATAGTATTTACCAAGCATTAAAAATGTACTGTCGTGATGGATTTTGTACCGGAGTAAACCAAAATAACAAATCGGAGAAAATTGTGGCTGGCGGAAGAAGAGGCAAGGCTAGCCTCTCTAGTATTCACTTGCACCTTTTTTGAGTGGCAAAAAGATCCATTCATGAGCAATACTTGTAATGTAAAATAAATAAATAAAGAACAAATCTACAAACTGTGAAAGACAATAGAATTCTTGAAGGAACAATTAGAGAAGCACTTCCAAAGTTTTTATTTGCAAGCACAAATTACCTGTTTCTCCGGATACTTTGGAGCAGAAATCAACGAAACAGTTTCTGTATGCCCAAAATCTACATCATAACCTAGCATGTGTATGTAAAGAATTTTCCATACATATTTCTTCTTCTCATAGTGTGACAATCCCTGTTAAATAAGAAAGGTTGGTATCATTGAACAAAATAATCCATGACAGTTGTGACTTAATTTTTTTGAGTACAGTATATTTAGATTTCCACCAGAGCATAATCAAATGATTGCGCGAATAGAATGATCCTTGGCATTGTGTTATAGCGACACTTGAAACATTTTGGCATTCATCAAAACATACCAAGATAGATTTAGATGGGTTATTTTACTTATAAAAATAAGACTTATAGTTAGATAGTAATCAAATTAAATTTTCATCTTAAACCGCACCGGTAGAAGTTGCATTTAGACATTTGTCAAACCATGCCAAACATGAATTTAGATAGTTTTTTCACTTGTAATAAGACTATACTAATTAGCAATTGAATTAAAAATAATTTTATTCATTTTCACTTTGATGCATGCCAAGATGAATACATATAAAAGTCAATCAAATTAAAATTCTAAAGAAACAGCCTACAAAAATATAACACATTACTTGAATTCAACATGACATGTGTCATAATGTGCTAAGGCATGTCAAAGGTTGACATGACACAATACTCAAGTTTAGGTAATTTACTAAAATAACACATTTCAATCATGAAGCCAACTACAGCCACATGTCTTTTGATCATGTTATCAGGTACGGTATGAAATTTCCAACCATGCATCGAACAATAGATTTTGTGCAAACTTAAAATGTAGAATATTCGTAGGTCAACCTTGAAGGATAAGAAAATATCACCTGCTGGTCATCATCATTCTCAGCATGTGTAATTCCCAGCAATCTCCAGCCTTCAGCATTATCTGGGTTCTTCAGAACTTCAGCCTCTAGTGCAAGAACAGCTTCACTTAAAAGCCCTTTACGAAACAGCTCCTGTCCTTCTATTAAAGGATTGGGATGGCCAACATAAGGATTCATATCAGAGAAAACATAGACCCCTCTTGCAGCATTAGATCTTTGTTTAGAAGCCACAAGTTGCTCATCGAGATACCTAAATGAAGAAAATTATGAGAAGATGACTGTATCAATATAAGATAATAAATTATAATTATAATCTGTGCCAAAAAGGAAAAGATTATTTCTCTCATAAAAAAGGACAGCACCATAAGTATTAAATATTAGAATGTTAGAAGGAAATTGAGTAACTGAACTTGTCATATGCATTTGCCCAATCGTCGGCTGTACTTTCACCAAAAGCTCCTTTAGCAATCTGCTGCCCAAATTCGTCAGCCCAGTCCTGGACATGCAACTTGGAAAACTCGTTAACCCACTTATCATCAACAACCTGCTGTGTATATTCCTTGGCAAACTCTTTTGCCCATGTTTCCCTTCCTTGTGGAAGCTGAAAAAACATAAAACAATAAAAATCAGCTAAAAAAAGGAACTTTCTAAGACAGTTTTCAAAGAAATTTTTTTTTCTTAAGATAGATAATTGGCATCATATAGACCATTATTGTCACTACAAAGATCTTCACCAAAAATGTCCTTGAGATTGGTTGACCTTAAGTAGTAATTCAATTATGCAAAAAAAAAAAAAAACACTACTTCCATTATTCTTATACGTAAATAGAAATTTTTTAAGTGAAGTAGATGTCAGCCTACCTCTTCCTGCACAAACTGATCAGCCCAAGAGCTGGGACCAGCACTATGTTGTGTTTGATATTCATCAACCCAATTATTAGCAATGGATCCAGTGGCTGGTTTGATTTGGTTCTCATCAACTATAAGCTCACCTCTGCTCATCTTTGAAACAAACTGGAGGAATTTTGAATTCTAGGAAAATTATAGAAAATGTTGGTTAGAAAAATCTGCTATATTGTCCACGAAGATTTAAGATGTGAATCCAACATCTTAAGTAAGCTTTTCAAATTGAACACAAGGAGATAAAAACTAGTTCAAATCATGATTAGTTTCAAGATATGCAGCGTAGCTATAGACCAAGGATTGTGATTGAAACAGAGGACAATAATACTTGTTTAAAGATTCTACTGTCCAAAAAAAGTAGATATGGCATCATTGAGCACTTTCTAGTAATAAGGAACAGAAAATACTCAATGATGCCACAATCTATACACAATTTATATTACTAGCAAAAGCAATAAGCAGAAAGATATTGCAATTTCAGCATAAAATTGATACATTCACTGCACGTAAGCAAAGATCATGATTTTTTTTCTTATCCTACAAGTTTTAGCTTCTCTAGCTTCCAATCATTGAACCAAGCTCAATGCATGAGAATCACTAGAAATTCATTCTGGTTGAGCTTGAATTGATGACGTTAATGTCCATGGACAATGTATTAGTGTCATAAGAATAACATGTCAAGTAAAAATAGATAATTTTTTTGAAACAAAAAAGGTATTTTTAATGTTTCATAAACCTACAGAAAAACATACTGGTAATCCAATAATATTGTTATCTAGAAAAATACATGTTCCATATAATAAAAATAGTCAAAAAGTATTGTTAACTTTAAAAACCTCTTATCATGGTCTCTTCATAACAGTAATTATCTTCCATAGATGGCTTCAGGGAATATAAACTCTGGAATACTCCATTCAGAAAATAGAGAACTTTGTGACACTTACTCGTGTAACATCAGGCCCTTTGTCAGGTTCAGCACCCAATGCCATTGCTTTCTCTTGCCATCTTCTAGAAAGAGCAGCTTCTTTTTCAGCAGCTTCATGAGCTGCTCTTGCCAAGGCCTCTTCTTCTTCCTTACGCTTCCTTTCAGCCTCTTCAGCTTCTCTCTTCAACCTATCTTCCTCTTCTTTCAGTTGACGCTCTCTTGCCTGATTTGTTACAAGTTGCATAGGTTTTAGATGCTGACATGGTATGCATAGAACTTGCAGTAATATGGTACATTATCTGATGTTTATGATAGTGCAGATGCATAAAACCATCAATAAAGCAAAACCCAACTTAATAAAAAAACAATGACATACTTGATCAGCTTCAAGTGCTGCTCTATATGCAGCATCTTGTTCTTCTCGTAAACGCTGATTGTTTCGCCGCTCTTCAGATTCTATCCTTGCAGTAATTAATGATGGGGCACATTCTTCAAATACACGTTGAAGCAATGTAAGCATTTCTTCAGGTGGCTTGGGGCCCTCAATCTGCATAATGTATAAGATATAACAACTAGAAAGCCATTAAGAGAATGTAACACCACTAAAAAGTATATGGACAAGAAAATAACATATGAATTATGAAAAAGAAAATAGCCTATAATTCATGCACAAGAAAATCATATGAATTGTGAAAAAGAAAATAGTATATAATTTATGGACAACAAATAGTGTTACATTATGCCAACTAAACATATAACAGAAGGAGATGTAAGGGAGTGCATGCTATACACACAGATAAATAGACAATTTTTAACACATCAACCTAGAGAGAACCACGTGTACGAAGTAAGGACCAGTCAGGGTTTCTTTGAGTTTGAAGAGTAAAAACAATTTCAAAAAGTATAAATACTTATGCCAATCAATCAGAAGGTGGACATGTATTTCATCTTCATCATCAAGAAGTGTTAGTACAAATTGTTTTTTGAGTCGGTTACATAGATCTAATCCCTTTGTTGAACCATGCAAGATTATATCTATCACCAGTCACATTCAGATAATATAAAATTCCTTTTTAATTACATTAACTAGAATTTTATTTTAAAAAAATAAAAAATAATATTTGCAACTATATGAAAAGCATGGGCATAAACCAAGATAATAAATGCCCTAAACTATCAGATGTGTGCATTGCTTTACAGAATTCCAATAGGAGAAGGGCAACAGTCTAGTAGCTATGGCAAAAAGCTTCTCCTCTGAGGACAACAAGAATTAATTAGCGTATATATGTTGAAGACGACAAAGAGTGATGTACCTGATGAAGGAGGGCAATCCTTTGGTTGTCGGTGGCCACGACTATGGCACAGAATGGGAAGCGGGAAGCCTTGAGGCTATTACTCATCTTAAATCCTTCCTCTATCCTAATGCTCCCGCCCCAAACCACATAATTTTCAGTTAGAAAAGCTACCACTGGGGGCGAGCAGAGGGTTCCTTCGCAGAAGGCCGGCACATCCGGGTGCTCAGGAGAGTGCAGGTACACGAACATCAGCTTGAATTCCCGCTGTGCGCGCAGTAGGGCGTCCATGAACCCCTCGGCAGCGAAGCGAGGCCTGGTGGCGGCAGGGTAATCCCTCTCAAAGGCGGCGACGAAGTCCCTCGCCTCGGCCGTGGAGGCCGAGACGGGGATCAGGCGGTCGCCCTCCGCGCCGCGTGGCGCGGCAAGGTAGCCGAGGATGCCGATGGTGCGGGAGAGGACTCCGCCCGCAATCCAGAAACCGAGGCCAACGGCGCCGGAGACGACGTAGAAAGGGAGGGTGACGATCCGCCAGGCGATGCCGGGAGCCGGACCGGCGACCACGGCTGGGGTAGGGGCGGAGGAGGAAGCGGTGGCGGGTAAAGGATCTGCGGCGGCGGCGGAGGAGGAGGAGGGGGAGGGGGCATTGGATGTGATAGAGGCGATGGCGAGCTCCAGATCCCAATTATGGGCGGAGAGGATCTCGGTGCAGAGATCGGGGTCTTCGATGCCGGTGATGGCCTGGAAGTAGCCCAATTTGTCCTCGAATCCATCCGCCATGGCCGCTGCTTCACGGAGATGGAATCGGGTAGGGTTCCCTTTATCTGGCGTCTTGGTTTCTTCTATCGGTAGGGTTTGTAGTGGAGAGGAAGAGAGAGGGTTCGCTTTGGTCAAAACTCAAAAGGCGAGCAGTTCTACTATATACCAATAATCATGCGTGATAATTAATAAAAGCATTCTATATTTTCCTTTTTTTTTTAATTAAAAAGGGAGAAAAAAATTCTAATATAATTACGTTTAATGGGTCGATCGAGGAGATTAGCTAGGCAAATGAACTATAGCGTTATGTTGTCCCGCGCATGTAATAAGGTCTAGCATTCGCCAGTGACGGAGGTTTCGATGAATGGCTAAGATCTCATAGAATAAATTGATTATGACCATCTTTCGCCCCGAAGCCATTATGCGGCGAGAAAAAACAAGTAGGAGCTGTAAATTTACCGTATACTTTGCATAACTTGAAAACCAACTATAAAAAGCATTTGAAATAAATATAATCATTTTTCACTATCAAATATTGGTAAAAATTTAATTTAGTCCCTTATTTTTTTTTTTTGGTGTGTTCCTATTTTCATCCCTCATGTTTCACTTAACCCAATTTAATCCTTTAATTTTTGAACGTTTTTTCAAATACATCCTTCCGTCCAAATCGTTGTTAAAAATGACCGAAAAACTTATTTAACCGGTGATCGCATTCCTTCAAATCTCTCTTCCCTTATAAATTGGGTATTAACTCATTATAAATATATTAAAAATTTGTTGAAGCAGTGATGCAACAAAAGGAGTATCGTCTAGTTGCTGAATTAAGCACATAAATAATGATTATTTTACCTGCTTTACTAACTTTTTGTCAAAAGTAGATGGTATATATATCTGCTCAAAAGCTGCATAACAGAAGAGGAATAAAAGCATTCTCTTCTCCCAGTAATTCAATCTCATAAGTGTTTTTGACAATCGAAGAGAATTTGAACCGTGAAACAACAAGAGTCTTGCATCCTGGTACATTAAAAACAAGTTCTTCAAGCTCCGAGGCAGACCACACATCATCTAACACCAGAAGAAATGGTCTTTTTATCTCTTGTCCGAAGCCACGACATCAGCAAAGAGGGAAAATGGAGAAATCGAGCGCAAAAATATAACGGAGGGGATGGAAGAGCGCAAAAATATAACGGAGGGGATGGAAGCTTGATTTACGTCGTCGCCTCTGATGCTTGTTGGCGTTTCTGGAGGATTTTCTTGGCCGATTGTCGTAGCGGTGTTGTCTACGCCGTCGGATCCGGCTTCGGCTCAGAGTCTTGTGTGGCGGAAGAGAAGAGGGGATTGGGGAGCTTAGAAATGCTACAAGGGGAAGGAGATGCTGAGGAGGAGTAGAAGATGGCGAAGCAAAGCAGAGAAGAGAGATTTGAAGGTTTAGGGTTTACGATCACCGGTTAAATAAGTACTTCGGTCATTTTTAACAGCGATTTGGACAGAAGGATGTATTTGGAAAAACGTTCAAAAATTGGAGGACTAAATTGAGTTAAGTGAAACATGAAGGACGAAAATAAGAACACACCAAAAAATGAGGGACTAAATTGGGTTTTAACCCTATCAAATATACTAAAAACATAGAAAGAGTTTTAGGATTGACCCTAATAGCTAGTGAAAAACTTTTATTCTAAAGAAATGATTAATTAGACGGGATAATATTGAACCTAGGAGATCAATTCAATCTTATAAAAATTTTTGCCACCAACTTCTATTACAAAAAAGAACATTATTCATGAGGGTAATGAAATCCATTACCAATGTATCTTTTATCTGTCTTTGACTAGCTTTATGAATCTAATTCTATACCCTTTTATCCCTGTGAGTTCCAGTATCAATAATCATTCTAGTTCTCACTCTTAGTATCTAATGGTATGAAGATACAGTCTGACTTATATGCAAGGGTATTCATTCGGATTGGATCGGGTTAAATGCCTTATTTAGTTTGGGTTATTTGGTTTTTATAATTTTTTTAAATTCAACCAACAATCAAACCGAATAAACTAGAAACAAAACCAAATTATCTGAAACTAATTCAGGTTATTCGGTTTGGGTACCATATAAAATACAAATTCACCAAAGTAAAAGTTCATATAACCAATTCAATAAGTAGACAATAAAAATGAAAAAAAAAACTAAATTTTTAACTAATCAATTAAGATAGATTCATCTTAATAACTAGAAGCTTAAAAGTCATGGTATATACCATGTTAATTTCAAAAGAAAAATTATAAAATATATATTAATATTATAATATAAATGTTATTAAGGTTTCGAGCAGATTATTCAGATGGGGTACTATATCCAAAATCAAACTATTAACTTAAATAGTAGTTCAGGAGAGTTCATTCACCCAATCCGAATTTTATTAATCCGATCTAAATAATCTAAATGTTATTCAGATCGAATGAATGAATGAGTCAAACCAAATAATGAACACCCCTACTTGCATGTGTTAAGTATCGCACCAGCCTTCACCCTGAGCCATTGAATTCATAGTTACAAAACACCAAATAAAGAAAGTCTCATATCATTCACTTTTAAGATCTGAATACCTACTTAAAAAACCCTTTCTCTTAAGTCATCTATCAAATAAATTTAAAATATAATTTATATATATTAAAAAATTAACTTTCAAAATATTCATTTCTATTAAAATTTCTTCTACATTTACACCCTGTGCACGACGTGCATGGATGACTGAGTGCAATTTTAAGTGTCGTGTGTACTCAATCATGCATGTGCATAGTGCGTCGCACAGGGAGGGTGTGCAGTGTAACATCAAGTATATATATAATGCCCACTCTCCATGCCCACCTTCTGTGGGCGACTGAGAGGGAGGCATCCATGTGGGTCTCGATGGGTCCATCTGTCTACTTACCTTATAGTACTCACATTGTGTGAATCATATATACTATTTTTAGAACTTAGGGTTTAAAATTTAGGGTTTAGAGTTTATATTATAGTATTTAATCTAATTTTTTTTAATACACATGATGTTTACAAAGTGAACACATGGTGCTCACACACACACAAGAATATTACCCTACTCTTTATGGTGCTCATTGTTAGATCTAAAAGAATTAAGATATCTCCACAATGGTATGATATTGTCTACTTTGGGCCTAAGCAATGTTTGCAACCTTGAAACTCAACAATATCTCCTCAAACAAAGGGCCACAAAGTTCCCTCAAACGGAGAGCATATCCATTTGATGTCTGATTCTCAATCCACCATGACTTCCTGCCCTTCGGTCCAACTGACCTACTAGGCTTTCTTGCCTAGCCGCAACTAGAACTTCCTGCCTGGTGTATAGTCCTCTTGATTTGGACATGAGATCCCCTATTTCCTTTGTTCGATGTCAATATTCTATTAGGACCTATGCGCCGGCTAGAGGGGGGTGAATACACCGGCACCCCAAATCATCGCTTCTTCCTACAAAGGTTAGTGCACAGCAAAATACTAAACTAAAATACAAGGAAAGAAACGACAAACCAATCGACACATCGATGTAACGTGGTTCGGAGATAAACTCCTACTCCACGGCTGTCCGTAAAATAGACGATCCTGATCCGTCGGTGGATGACTCCCCAGACAACTTTCGGCTAGCTCGTGTAGCTCCTTGTGGGTGGAGAAACCTCGCCACAACACTTCCGAGAACTCTCGGATGCACACGCAA
>JBAMIB010000112.1:24841-38303 GCA_037177415.1 Kaempferia rotunda | reverse complement strand
ACTTTCATAATATGTTTTAATCGTCGGGCTGATTGATTTTATCGGAAAAATGGATGCTATGAAAGCATCAATGACAATTGCAAAAAAGTATTTTTAGTACTATACAGGAATATTGAACTTTCAATTGAAAATTTTCACCATTCTATCAGTTTAGCCTGTTTTGTTTTGTTGAATTTTGCTTACAAGTTCATGAGCTTGGGAAGCCTGTGATATTCATTGACTACAACAAATTGACTGTTGAATACCTTACTGTAGATCAATGCAAAAGGACAACATGAAGTTGCACGTCCAAACTAATCGCAATAGGTGGCTAGAAATACTAGCTTGCATGTCTTTTGATGGTAGAAAGAAATTATGAAATGTCAAAAGGAAAAAAAGTAAACTCTTGCAAAGGAATGCTAGAAATCATTCTAGTTCTTGAGTGTAAACTTCAGAAGTTACAGGCTAAGTACTACAAAGACAGTTGTGGAATTTGAAAAAACTGCTGTTTTCATTGTGCTTTATATACTGTTGAGTAAGCTTATATTGATATACATCATGATGCAAACTGACAATGAATGAGTCAGGATTCTGTAGGTTGTACTAAATAGACTTCCTTCACGCCCAGCATTGAGCGTAAGATATCCCTCCCCCCTATATATGGTTGTAATTTTATTGCCTTGTCTATTAAATTCCAGAAGCAATTATTTGTAGATCTCTGAAATTAGTAATGTGGCTGTCTTAATTCTATATAATGCCTAATGTGCTTCCTGAAAACAGCCTTTAAATCCTTATTTTCAATACGCAGTTCTGTTGAGACCTGCAGGATGCTGAATAGCAAAGAAGTTCAAGATGATTATGCCCATAATCCAAAAAGCATCTCCATGCCGAGTCCTGTCGAGCAAAGGCCTGATAGTAATTTATATCCTTTCTCAAAGCAACACACTCTACTTGAGGTAACCTCCCATGGAAGAGCATGTGGTCTCAATTCCAATGATTCACCTTTTAATACTCTGAGGAGCTCATTTTCGTTAACATTAGTTTTACTTTCGTTTCAATGCTCAATGACCAGCATCTCCAGTCCAGTCCCCATCGCCACATCATTGATGACTGGTCCAGAACCCAGTCCAAAGTCTTGCCTGCATCTTGCCCTGAGGTTGAAGAAACACTGTGTGATAGAACCAAACACGCCATCTCTATTCCAGAATCTGGCTCTGATTTTTCATGTTCCTCCTCCTTTAACCATGACAGGCAGGCACTTTCACCGTCAAAGTTATCAAGAGAATACAACCTTGGACATGCGGGTCTAAGTGTAGGGGTTCTAAATGACGCATGGCAAATGCAACCAAATTGTAGACCAATCTCCTGGGAGGCTTCCATGGCTGGACCTTTAGGAGAGGTGCTGAAATGCACTAGATGCAATCCGAAGGATCAAGGAAAGAACTCTTCATCCCTGCATCCAATGGCAGATGACTTGGATTCGAATACACGAATGGAGTCCTCACCAACAGGTGTCCTTCAGAAAACTTCATTTGCTTCACTGTCTAGCAGCACAGGAAGTAGCCCCATGGCTGACAGCCGCATGCTTCATGAGGGCACGAGTAGCTTGTTCAATGACCTCCTTGGTTCAACTCTTCTAACTTAATGCCCCTAGCTATCCTCTCATTCTGAGATGGCAGAATGGAAACGAGAATGCCTGCTCAGAGTGAAAGCTGTAGACTTAATGGAAACAGTGTTGACTTAGCATTTCAGTTTGTTTATTTGTTTCTTGTTTGTGTACAATTAAGTTATATGCATCTATAGTTTACTGATTCCCCAATCTGTTTAAGTTTGATTATGCGTTTTTGGAGGCATTTGGATTGCTACTGATCTGATGCACTTTGTATTTACTTTGTGATGGCTGTTAATCTTCCTCTTCTGCAGTCATTCAATTGGAAAATGGTTTTAGTTTTTAGTAATTTGCCATTGTTATTGAGTAGCATTTCTAAACTGAGTGAGTCTTGGTAATGTCTGAAGTTTGAGAATATTACTTGAATCATTTTGTGCATAGCTCTACCCTCCATAATGTTTCTTACATATATGGATGTTTTAGTTGGAGAATGTTACAATCACGACTTGTATATGGGTGAAAGTTGGAAAACTTCCTAAAGTTGTAACTAACCATATTTTTATGCAAATCACACCACTGCATTGGAAAATATAGATGTCACCATAAAATTTGCAATACACGTTTCTAACAAAATGCACTGGAATGTATTGAAGGTTATCATTGTCGAAAAAGGATTTTGGTAATTAAGTAATTGTTTATTTATATGAATATAAAGACAATCCTTTCACCAACATTAGTCTGGGTGGTGTAGTTGGTTATCACGCTAGTCTCACACAATAGTGGTCCCCAGTTCAAACCTGGGCTCAGACATAAATATTCGTTTTTTTGTTTGATGTGTTTTTATGATATATCTGTTATTTTTTTATATATGGTGGATTGGAAAAGAACAATCCGGCTAGCGTTGGAAGCAGCCATTTTTTGCTTATTAATTTTCGGGTTTCTTTTCGTTTTTCTATGCACTTTTCTTTTTTGAAATAATCTTTTGTTATTTCCACAATGACATTGTCATCACTGAAAAAATGCACATTATCAAATAAACTTACAATATCTAATACTTGATAAGACTCTTTTTTAGCAAAAATTCGAATCAGCCAAACAGAAGTCGAAGCCTTATTACGTAATTACAATTGATCTCAAATTCGAGTAAACCTCTAAATTTTTCGCTGCGCATACACTTTGTTGGAATAAGTGTAACACTGAAGTATCTCTCTATAACAATAATGAACTTAATCAGTATTAAACCTTTTCCCCCATCCATAAGGATTGAAACACTCTTATTGCAACCACGATTGCTGAAATGGTAGCTAGATTATTTCACATGCATTGCTGCAATCTAACTCCAGCCACAGTTTCTCAATTCCTGCTGTCTAGGTTGATTCCAGTCCCATTCTGATATTAGTCATCTCTGCTTTAAAAGGCGGTTGGGTAATGCCATGGACGAAACCTTCCATGGATCTTCCCGAGTGGTTCCTGATAACTCCTAGACCTTGATTATGTTCATCTACTTGAGAAGCAATGTGCATTCTTGCAGGAAGGAACTTGTAGGACGAAACCTTCCATCATTCACTGATCCAACAGAAAATATGCGCAACACCTGTCCAATAGAAGCATTTCGTTTGCTAGATCCAGTTTTGGATCCTTGCTCTGATTCTTTCATGAGATTTTTAAACAATTCTCGGTATTGGAACCAACAGACAAAAGTATATCCAGCAGCCGGTGGCCATGGTCTTTCTCCTAAAGACACCTGGATGGATGCATGACCCACTTTGCTCATGTCCATCTCCATTTGAAGTAATTTCTCCATCATATCAACAAGAAGACAACCAGAACTTTTCGCCTTCAATAGAAGAATATATCTCACAAGAATTCGAAGTTCAGAAGAAGACAGCCTATTGTGAAAACAATATATTAATATCTAGTAAGAAATGAGTAATTAGATAATAAGTTCTGCTTCAGTGAATAAACCTGAATGCCCCCCGGACTTCCACAATTCGCAAAGCATGAGTAAGCAATGGAGAAGAACCCTCAAGAAATGGGCTGATTGTCTCAAGCAAGAGAGCAATGGATCCTAGGTAATTCTCCAACCAAAAGTAAGATTAATTCACAAGTGTATAACACACACAAAAAAAAAAAGTATTGCTATATTTTTTCCTTACCAACTGAAGTCAAATTTTCCTGATTGAATGGACCAGCACGAGCAAGCTTATCAATAAACTTCAGAATATCCAACTGAACTTTTGGAGTAAAGAGTAACAAAGAACGTATCAGAACAGCTATTGCACTAGCATTATATATCCGCTCTCCCTCAATCCTAGATATGTTGAGAGAGGTAGTCAAAAATGAATTTGTATCATCCTCTGATGTATTGAAGGAAAAAGAATTTCCCCCAAGCACAGGAGTTGGTGGGAGAATAGTCTCAAGAGCAAGCTCAAACATCAATTGGATAACTTGATTCTCGCATTCTATGCAAAGTAAACCAGACTCACATACTAGATCATAAATAGTCTGGGATAACATAATTGCATGGAGTCTCAATCTATTTACAGGGTTGTTTGATACACCAGCAGTGATGGCGCGCATTAGAAAACTAAAAATATTCATGGAAGATTGAACATCTGGAGGCTCACTACTCTGAAAGTTATGTAATGTGGTCAATATTAATGAAAATCCAGTGGCATCTCCAAATACTCGTTGTGCTGCATTATTTGCTCCAAGGATACGCCAAAGTGAACCTAACATATCACATTTCGCATCATTTTGAAGTTTGTATTGAGATCCAGAAACACTTGTTATCATATCACTCTTGAGAATCTCAATCATTGCACCTAGCTCTTCTGGATGAGCCTGGTAAGATAATAAAGTTCAACTTGTGAGATGAAAGAATCAATTTGAGTAATATTCCAAACCTCTGTAAAGAATAGGGTAATTAAGTTCCACATGAAAACATTCATCCTTTAAGAAGAATCAGATACTAATACATACCTGAAGGACATCTTCAATGATCAAACAAGATAACAGCCGAAGAACACCAGCTCGGTGGTGATCAGATATCAGGAATGGTAGAATGATGCTGACCCCATTAGAAGCTCGAAATGCTTGTTGGTTGGCTTCAGCTTTCCTCAACAAATAAAAAAGACAATCCCATGCTATCAATATCGTACTCTCGTCTTCAAATACAGAATATTTTCCTGAACCAGAACCTACTGGTTTTGGTGAAGAAAGAATAAGATCTTTGTTGTCAATGTGTTTCTTGAAGCTTGTAGTATTTGACTTGGTCTCTAAGCCACTAGAAATTGTGGTTTGGTGCTCTGGACCAGAAAAATACCTATTTTGCTTCAGATCATCTAGAAGAACCTCCAAAACACCAACCTCCCTCAGAACCTTCTTAAACTTCTGATCAAATGACAGGAGTTTGACAAAGAAAGCTAGTATAGTAAGTTTCAGACTGGAAGTAATTGGTTGCTGCAATAAGCAGCAAAGTTAAAGCAATTCTTGTTCAGGAGTGTAGTTTACAACAGTGACAGCATATTCCAATATTTTAAGAATAATCTCCTGTAATGATGCAGGGAAACTTGCCATGTTAAGAATGAAGAGAGGCAATGTCCGCAGTTGTTGACAGAGCATATAATTGTCAAGATGACATGAAAATATTTTAAACAATCTATTCAACACCTCTGCCTGCAGTTCAACATTGTCAGCCTTCAGAAAAATATCTTGAAGCATCTGAATTGCTTCAAGATCTTTAACCTTAGCATTACCTTTTTCCTCATCATTCAGAAAAATGCGCCTACTCTGCGAATGTTTTGAAGATTTTCCATAAGTAGGTTCAGTATGACCTGTTTGTGCTAAATTTACAATAACATCAAGAAGCCTTATCAATGCTGGAGAAAGTTGGGATGGTAAAGTATCATTTTGGTTTTCCAGAAGAGATGAACTATTAGCTGCATCAGAACTGTCCAAGTGGGAGGATACTTCATGTGGTAAGTTTGAGTTGACTTGCTGAACAACCTGATTCTTCCTCAAGCTAGATAAAGTTAAGGCAAACTGAACCAGAAAATGATAACCATGTGCATTGTGAATATCTTCCCTCAGACTAGTGGAGCCAGCCTCTGCAAATAAAAGCATAACAGGTGTTACATTAAGCTGAATTAACTGTCTAAAAGTTACTGAGCTGGTCCATTACAGAGAGAAACAATTTGAGTTTAGAAACTGTTGAATTTACACATCGAGAAAATAGAATGGTTTGGAATTAAATTACCAGGTCTATATGATAATTCAACACATTCAAGTAGCAAGTCTACTATCCCCATGGTATAAGCAGCATCACCATTTTCAGAATTGAAATCTTTTACAGCCATAAGAAGGACTTTTATCTAAACACAAAACCACAAAGCACCTGATAAGATCAGACACAAAATCCAACAGCATATTTGCTGAAGAGTAGCAAAAGAATAATGAAACTTAAAGAAGAAGGTACTATTGGGAGATGAATGAAGAAAAGAAATGTAAATATAAAAAATGAAAATCTTATAAACAGAGTATTTATTCCTATAAAAATAACGTAACATAATGAAGACCTTATTGCTGATACAACCATATTCTGAATCATAATGTGGAGTTTCATGAAGCAATCTGTTTTAAACAACCACTGACAGTATCTTCCCCACAATTTTATAATTCAAGCATGCATGTTAATCCATCTATAGCATATGTTGCGCTCGCTCCCCTGATCTGGGATCCGGTTCTATAGCAGTTTAATACAAAAATGCTAGTGAAATGTAACCATGTCTCTATAACAGTATGAACAGATAAGAAAATGTCAAAATAATAGTAGTCTTCTATATCGACTTGACACTAAAGGTTATCCTGTCCAAGTCTCCTATGTATGCAAGCTCTGGGAAGGTTATTGCTAAGGTTGCTAGGACCTAGATCCTACTTGAGAATGATGGAATGTTCATCTGATCCAACCATATGATAGAAGAATAGGATCACAACTTCTGTACACTGGAGTTCTAGGTTCGGATCAAAACCAGTTCTGGCACTGAAACTTTAACACTTGTGAAATACTACATTAATGTCATATTCTATAATCGAGAATAGGAATGATAAAACTATATAACTGAAAACAGGAATGATAAGACTGTATGATCAATCTCATTAACTTATATTTTTTTAATTATCTCTTAGCTATAACAACTAGTTCCACGTCATTCCCACACTCTTGTATGGAGCAAAAATTCACTACAGTTCCAATTCATTATCACCATTCCATTTTAATCCAAAAACAACAACCAGTCATGAATCCCAACATTTTGAGGTTGTTTACTTCGAATTTTATTCCTTTAAATCCTAACACCATAAATATGGATTCCTAATTTGACTCTACACTCATTTATCGCAACTAAACCAAGTATTCCAACCATTCAAAGATTTCCAGTAGTAATTTACAACCTTTTGTGTTAAATGTAGCCACAATTAGTCGCCATTCGACATTTCCAGAAGTCCTCTCATGCAAATTGTTGGAATCACATGATTCACTACTTAAATTTGTACAACATGGTACAAGTCTGATGTAAAGGAGTCATGCAGAGTCAATTAGATTCAATATGATATGATTGAACATACTTTATAATATTCTAGAAAAGAAAAAGAAAACCATTCCAAGTAAAATCTGACGTGTTAAAATTAAATCCAAGCCCATTAAACAAACCCAACTTAACAAAAAATAAATCCAGCCTGCCAAAAATTGCACTCATTATATGAAGGAAGAATTTTCTGTTACTCAATAGAAATGAAGAAGGATAATTCTGGTGAAGAAGAAGAGATATTGCCTTATAGAGATTCATTGCCAATGATAAGAGTGAAGCTGGCAGGCCATGATGACTTAGAACAGTCTTGTTTAAAGACTTGAAATAGACAAGGGTGGAGTCAATGGTCACTCCAAAGAAGGTCGGCAATGAGAGTGGAGTCCCATTAACTCAAATGATGTCTTACCACTTCATAATCGTATTTCTTTTCAACTCTTTATATGGAATGATCATTGTGTTTCTTTTAACAATATAAATATAGAAATTGGTCTCTTTCCAAATAGCTCGAGCTTTTGGGATAAGTAACTAGCCAATACTTCAACATGGAGCAAAAGCTATAAATATATTTAATGCCTTTAAGTGGTTAACTGTATCATGTCATTGCGATTTGAAATTGATAGCGTAAGAGGAATTAAGGGTGATTTTCCAATTGCTGGAAACAATTAATAATGAAATGATTGTCCTATTATCCTATTGCAGCTGAATTTATTAACCATGAATCAGATACAAAATTTCATTTCTATACTTTGTATATGTGAGTACTCCGTTTAGCCAGTCTGAGATCATCATGTTATCACTTTGCATCATGAAAAAAAACTACATTACCAAGTGATGCTTGAGTATATACTTTGCAGTGCTTCCATTATCATTAGCAAGAAGAAGGCCAAGTATCTGTAAGCAAGAGAAACAACATGAAAGACTAGCATAAAGATATGTAAATTGCAGAGCTCAGTTGACTATGTTAAACCCTATACAATGCATGTGCAAAAAACAAAACCTGCATAGCATGTCGATGAAGTTGAATTGTATGCAGAGGAACAAGTCCGTCCCTGAATTGGGCAAATACATTCAATGAACCATTTGCAACCATATGAAAGAGAAGTTGAAGTGAATCATCTTCAATCAAACTCAGTGCTGCTGAAGGATGGCTTGCTAATGCCTTCATAATGTGTACAATACTTCCTTCTATCTGAATGGGGATAAATTAATCACGAGCCAATCAAATTTCACATAATTAGCACTAAAAAAGTAAGAGGTGATGATGTTGAACTAAATTGTCCTCATAGTTTGACATTCTAGAAAATAATGTTTCATAATGATTTGTTCATAGACTAGCTCCAATAATTGCAAGAATACAAACACAATAATTGTAAGGCAATCTCAATCCAACAATTGCAAGTCTAAACTGAATAATTATAAGACAATTTCAATCCAACAATTGCAAGAATAGACTTGAGTAATTATAGACAAGATCCATATTCCAAGATTGCAGCTAACTACTATTTGACACATAGATGGCTGAAAAGTGAAAAGTAAGAATGTAAGATACTAAAATTCTTAAATAGACAGAAACATATGGCATTTATTGAATGTCCAGTAGTATAGTTTAATCATAAATCTAAACAAGGTTAAGAGAATTTGCTTGTCTGATATGTTGCAGAAATCAGGACCATTTATCAACAGATTTTTCAAAAATCAAGAGACCAAATTAGGAACTGTAGAAAAAGAAACTGAAAAAAAAGGGACTAGATCCCCTTCACAAACTCTGTATATATCATCAAGAATCTATTTCCCAAAACTGATGCCGCAAAACATAATAAATCAAGAATTGTGTTCTTGAGATTGAGATTACCTCAAGTTGTCGAATTCGAAGAGCATCTTTATCATCCACATCTTTTTCACTTTTCACCAAGTCTTCCAAGCTATCAGTGTTTTCTCCTTTCAATACTTTAGGATTTAGAAGTGCATTGAGAATGTGAATAAGGCAACATAAAATGCCAGAGTCCAACAAGGATTGCTTGTCAATTGCCTATCAATAAATAAAAACATATTTTATGTGTAAATGTGGATACAGAGGTGTTATGTGTATACCTAGAGATAGTATATTCAGAATAAATTTTTATAATTCAATCTAGCTCCAACACTGATTATATTTTATGAAAAGAAGAAGAAGAAAACGATAAGTGCATGGTTCTAAACAAGGAAATGTTTTTTCAAGTTCTCATAAAAATTATAAGTATATAAAACAACAAAACAATGGAAATCATTTCCATTATTCCTGCATATATCAAACTATAAAGGAATAGGCAATGTGCTTGTATATCCACAAGATAAAATATAAGTAAATCATTCTTTAATAGACTTAAGATATCTTGAAAACATTTAGAATTAAAGGGATGTGTTCTGGCAGTTGAATTTCTAGTCTTTAACTCTTGGTTAAATTAGACTATCTTCCTTTGTTTTATTAGCTGAGCCCTGATAGTTAGGATCACAATTGCTTCAGTTGCTTTTTTTTATTGTTCTTGTTATATTCCTTAGCTTAATAGAATTTGTCTCTTGTTATATTCCTACCTATATGATTGACTGAAATTTTTTTAATCATTCTACGTTAAAGTACTAACAAAGTTAAGAGTTACTAAACAATTTACTAATTGCAAGAATATAGACATACCGCTGTTACAAGAACTTCTACAGCATATAACAAATTAGAACCACGAGTGAGCCCATCCTGGTAGAAAAATAAAATAAAACACTTTAAACTCAGAAACCTTTTGGAATTAAAAAATAATTGAATCACTATAAATTATCAAAAGATCAAGCAACAAACCTTAACTTCAGAAAAGAAACTTATTATGTTTGTGTCACTCAAAGAATTTCCTTTACTATAAATTCTTAGCTTCTCAACATCTGTTACAAAGGCCCTCCCAACAACAAAAGAAAATATGTGTACTTCTACAAACCTGTAACGAACATGAGATAGATTAGTTCAAAGGACCTATTCTGACGTGTGTTACAATACTTAATTCACCAGCAAGTTATCAAAATATAACTCCAATCACATTGTAGGGAAGACATGAGACTATTCTTTTAAAACTCATTGGATTCATTATTAACTTTTAAGTGCATCACTAAATTAAATTAACTAGTACAGTACTATAGGAAGTGCCTTAAATTGATGTTATCTTTTAGTGGCATCTTCATTTATTTTAGAAGGTAGAGTGGATTGCAAATGGCAATCAGAGCATATCACGATCCAAAGTTTCTTCTGTAAGTAGACTTGTGAGGAAATTGATGCAACTTCAGAAACAGAACAACAAGAACTAAATTTAAATTAATAAGCCAAAGTACCAACATTTAGCAGGCTCAAAATTTTAGTAGTAATATTTTTCTATTAGTAGCCTCACACAATCATCTTAGCAATCTCATTTCTTCAACTGAAATGTATTCTTTCACATCTACTAAACTCTTTAAATCTATTATTAAAATTTTCATAGTCTCTCCACAGTCCATTGGGTCGATTCCCAGCGGGTGCAAAATGTCTTGCTGGTCTAGTTGCTTCAACCCCTCATTGCATGCGCTGCTGCCCCGTAATTTACCTCTCTTCATGGGGGTCACCCTAGAGGGGCTGCCAAGGTGATGGTTTCACCTTTGCTGCCAATCAATGATACTTTCATTAATATGTTCTTGTGGAAGAATAGATCGAAATATCATTTCTTGTTCATTCACATAACCATTCTCTCGTTTATTTTCTTAATGTTGAAATTACATTTAATATATTTACTTTTAATTCTAACTAACTCTGAAACTTTAGTCTCTAAATTTCTATCCACAAAATTTCAAATATGATATAACAACAACAACAAAGTCTTATCCTACTAGGTGAGGTCAACTTCAAACTCTACACCCTTCAATCAGAGCATAGAATCAGAAAATAAAAGGTTAGCTAATTTAATAGAGGTGAGAATGTTAAGAAAGGATAAGTGTGGTTACTAAAGAATTCAAAATTATTAATATCCAAGAACAATTAGGTGTAGCAATGATTATTGAGAAATATGAGTCAAGATGATATGGACAAGCTCAAAGACAACCAATAATTTTTACCCTTAATCAACTTGAATTTAGTAGAGTTGAAAGTGTAGAGAGTACAAGGAGACCAAAGAAGACTCTAGTTAAAGTATTTTAAAATGATTTGAGAGATTTGAATATTTTAATGATGTCGCACTTTTGCATAGAGTTTATCCAAGGTATAAGATCCATGCAGTTAGCATTATATAGTTGTGAGAGGAGGACTTGATAATGATACAGTCTTGTATTGAGATCAACGGAGGAATAAATTCATGTAGCTGAACTCAAACAATTAGGACTAATATGACTCGATGTTAATGATGATGAGAATAGCCAGTTGATCATCCGTACATCATGATACCATCGAAAAAGTGCTTCACTGGTCAGTTCTTCGATGTGCTCCATGTCTAGTGAGTCAGTCATGAACAAACTATATTGTTCACAACTGGAGGTGGAGTGGACTGAAATGAGGTTCTTGTTCTTTAATACACTTAAAAAAGAGGATTGGAGAATGATTGGATATGATTTGGAAGCATACACTACTACTGCTGTTACACTACTACAAATTGAGTGAAAAAAAGGTATTAACAAAGAAAAAAAAAATTCAGAAAAAAATGACAGCAAGTGATTCCTTCATTTGCCTATCCATGGATGACTCAAGGCTCTTACCCATTACGCATTGATAAAAACTCACTAACATACTCCAAAAGCCTATGTAAATAAAGAAGATAATGTAAAGTATAACAAGTAATAACTTAGAAACCAAAATTTTTGCCAACATACATGAATCACATAGTAGCCTTACTAAACGTTAATTCGGAATAAGTTTCAAGTAGGTGTGTGACATAAATAATTACGAAAAATGTATGAATACTACTTGCAAAAAGTATAAGTGTGCAAAAGAAATGTGAAACACTTATGTTATACGACTGGAAAATTGAAAATTCTTACTTGATAATTAATTGGGCTACATCGGACTGCTGTTTAACCAATCTACAGAATGCATATATAGCCATATTCAGTGCTGTTTCTTTCTCCTGCAAGAGCAAACTCTCAGCAACAATATCTTTAAAAACCTTGAGACTGAAGGAAGCATGAAAGTCCTTGTACCAACCTTTTCAGAGCTGGAACTACGGAATTCGTCCCAGAACTTCTTAAATTCAAATTCAAGCTCAATTTTGCCTCTGCAGTTATGGAAAAACAAGAATGCAAAAGTAAGCAATCTGCAGAAACACATTTTGACTCTTTAAAGTAACACCAGTTGCAACCTTATCAAGCAGAATTACAAAGGTCAAATAAATGTCATATGTAGTTTATTCTTCACAAAAGAAAATGAAGAAGAACACACAAAAACAAAACATGGTAAAAAAAATTAGTCATCTTTATTGTAGTTAATGAATGTGTTCAATAAGTAAAATTATTGAGTGCCAATTGTCTTGAATGTATGATGAGATTTAAAATAAGATAAACTTTTTTTAATGAGAAACTGAAAACATCTTTGAGCTTGAAAGGAAATTCAACTACCACATAGCATTAGATGAAGTTTCACAGAGGCATTTGAAGTGAAAAGAAAACAAAAATTATTCTCCAATCCAAAATGCAGATTCTACTGAAACCAAAGTTTAGCAGATAAATACCATATGTTAATAATTAGATACTGCTACGTTAATTTTATTTCTGTTAAAAGCACAATGGAAACAAGTGCAAGATGCAAATCTTCCAAGAGTTTCAATAATGTGTTTAATGTCCTTTATTCTATTTTTAAAAAAATATAACAGAGCCATAGTTATAGGAGGTGTGGGAAGTAAAGGCCTCTATTGCATTTCTTCTCATTGACTCCTGCCTTTCCTCATGTAATACAGACTTGATGCCGACTTCATTTCAAAATGTGAGGAGAGTGAAATTCATGGTTCTTCTTTGTTCTACCATTGCTCATTGATTTTTCTCTGCTTTTTAACGTTTATAACTACCAGACTAAGAATAAACCAATTCCAGATGTTGGAAGGAGGGAGGATTGGCTTTCACACTCTTTTCGATACAAAATCACAATTTTTTCGATACAAAATAAATCAGAAAAAAAATATATTTTCTTTTAATCTGACCTTGTTTATACGAATACATTCTTTTTGTGGCAAGGGTAAATTTTCCAAAAATAATATAGTTAGGAGGTTATTATAATAATTTTGCAAGATACCAAATTCCATTTTTCAATTGCATCAGT
>JBAMIB010000112.1:0-21364 GCA_037177415.1 Kaempferia rotunda | reverse complement strand
AATTGCTATTATCGATCCTACACATCCTTCATGTCTTGCTTTCAAGAACTTCCTTCTGCCTCAGTCCTTTGTTGTCAGCCTTCCATAGCTTTTTAAATCACACTTGGACTTACACCGCCAAGGTTCCCCTTTGGACTTACACCGTCAATACTCTACTTGGACTTTCCTCCTTTACCAAGATCACACTTAAACTTTCCTATACCTGCAAACTCACAAGCACATCAAAGACAATAATAACCTAACTTAAACCTTTGCACAAACATCAAAATATAGGGTACCTAGATTGCTCCAACACAAAGTACAGAAGAGATGTCCCGGCCAAGAACCTACCTGCCAAAGTTTAAGGGGAAGTTTGCGATTTGGAAGAAACGCTTGGAGGTACTCTTCAAAACTGATTTTGAAATTCTATTAATTATTAAATATAGTTTTGTAGCCCCCAAGGACCAGCAAGGAGTGATAAAAGAAGAAATCCAGTGGACTAAGAAGGAACAAGCAGACTTTGTAGCAAATGGAGGAGCTGAATTTCATCTTCTAAGCATGCTACCTCCGCAAGAAGTCATCAAAATCGGTGTGTATGAATCAGCTAAGGAACATTGGAAAAAGTTCCTAAAGCTACATGAGGGAACCACGGAAGCTAAACTCGTAAGAAGGGACTGCTCCGAAACCAACTCACCCACCTCCAACTGAAGGAAGGTGAAACGGTCGCACAACTACACACCAAGATGAAGGAGTTGATCACCCAGCTCACGAATCTCAAAGAAAAGGTAACCAATTGAGATTCTATAAGGTACGCTATAAATGTCTTCCCTAAAACATAAGTCTGGTCAACCCTAGTAGATGCATATTATATCTCTAGGGATTTAGAGGTAAACAATATAGAAGAGTTGTTTTTAACATTTGAAATTCATGAGTCTAGCTAGATGTGCAGATTTAATAAAAAGTCAAAGCAGAACGTGGCTTTAAAAGCAATGAATAAGGATAAACCCGAGTCTGATTTATCAATTGACGAAAATGAAGCAGCACTTATGGTAAGAAACTTTGGTAAATTTTTTAAATCTAACAAGTTTCACAAGTTGTAGGAAAAGAAACTTACTCAAAGAAGAAGGAAGGTCAAATGCTACAACTGCCAAGAGGAAGGGCATATCAAGGACAACTACCCAAAACTCAGAAAGGATAAAGACAAGGACAAAAGACTAACAACATCAAAGTACAAGAACCTAAAAGCGACTTGAGACGAGACTTCATCTAAGTCCTAGATTGAAGCATACACCGGACTTGCACTGATGGCAATTCATCAAGAAGAATCAAACGACGACACCTCGTCCGAGATGAGCATCGATGAAGGGGGAGACACATTAGAAGAAAGCATTGATGGAGAGCATCGTTGGAAGAAAGTTACGATGGAGGGGGAGCATCTGAGCACAAGGTAAGTGGGTATGTAACCTATCCCCTACTCAATCTTTCAAGTTCATAAAAAATGCTCACTAGAGATCTAACCAACCTAGAAAAAGAGAATACAAAATTAAAATTAACCTTAGCCAAATTATGCCTGCTAGAAGATTTTGTAGACTAAAAACTGAAAATGATAAGTTAAAAGAAAAAGTAGAGCAACTTGAAAATTCAAAAATAAACTATACATGCTGATATAAGCATAGAAATATTCAAAATTCTAGAATAAACTAGTATTATCGTTTTCACAAGGGGCAAATTATAATTAATTCACAAAATTATTCTCTAAAAGATTCCTTATTAACCCTGTAGGCAAGAACTTATACTGGATACCAAAGTCATGCTTGTCTTAAAGTCTTTTTCTAGTTAGAACGGATTTAATTAGAAAATATATTAAATCTTTTGTTAAAAATTTTAAACTTTTTTTTGTAAATAAAATTTCTGTTAGGATAAAAATTTTGATTTTTTTTTTTTTGCAAAATAAATTTTCTACATTTTTTTTTAAATGGCCATTTTTTATTCAAAAATTATTTTCACAAACTTTCTATTTGATTTCTATCCAAACTTTTTATTTTGACTAGAAAAAAAAATGTATTAATTATTAGAAAAATTTTTAAGAATTTTTCTTCAAAAAAATGATTCTTCTACAAATTTTTTATTGAAATAAAATTTTTTATTATTAAAAATGTTCAAAAAGTGTTTCAAGAACTTAAATTTTTTGCACTTGAATTTTGTATTTTCAACATTTATAAAAAATTTTATAATTTTCTGAGTTGTAAAATATTTTTTTATAATTATCTAAACATGAAATAGATTTTCCAAATTTTATTTATTTTTCTATAAGAAAATTTTAATATTTTTGTGAAAATATTTCTACATATCCGGATAATGTCGACTATTAACAAAATTTTGCATAAAATAAACAAATTTTTATAATTAATTTATCAAACTTAGTTTTTAAATCCTAAAAAAAATTTATTTTTTAAATAAACTCTCAATTTATTTTTAAGTGTTCTTGAATTCACTGTTTTATATTACCCTTAGGAATTTTTTATGACTTTTTTTGGTTCCCCCTTTGTAATGTGATCTAAGGGGGAGAGTAAAGATAAGTTTAGGGGAAGATAGTAATTTTGCACTTTCGTTGCATATTTTTCTTACACTTCCTTATTTATTTATTTTTCCTTTTTCTTCTTTTACCTTAATCTTAGCTTGGGTTGCTCACATTAAAAAGAGAGAGATTGTTAGTGTCCCAGGTTAGTTTTGATGTGATCGACCAAGTTAGTGTTGGTGTTGTAAGTCAGTTTTGACGTGATCAACCAAGTTAGGTTAGGTCATGTGGTTATCTAAGCTCGTGTTTAAGTGTACAGGAGCTTAGAAACATAAGAAGTCGAGTAAAAGACACGACAGATGAGAAGGATGGCACGGAAAAGAGTCGACAGGCTCGGCACATCCGAGGGACGAAAAGCTACGGAAGACTACACCGGCGGAGTGAAAAGGACGCACACGGCGGAGCGAGAAGGACGCGCGCAGCAGAGCGAGAAGGACGCGCGTAGCGGAGCGAGAAGGACACGCGCGGCGGAGCGAGAAGGACGTGCGCGACGGAGCGAGAAGGATGCACGCGGTGGAGTGAGAAGGACACACGCGGCGGTCCGAGGGATTATAAGCCAGGGAGGAAGCTCGCTCAAGGAAGGACGGAAAATGGGTTTGAGTGAGCCCTATTCTAGATGTCTGAGATCACCCAAGTGATTGGAAGCGACTGGACAAAAGTTAACAAGAGTTGACTTTTGAGGGCCCGAGGCGCCCGGGCCACCCAGGAGCCTAGGTGGTCCGCATCGAAGGCCATTGCCGCTTGGTACCAGGTCAGCACACTTTGGGCGCCGGGACCTGGTCCGAGCTCCCTAAATAAGATAAATTTTTATCCAGTCATTTTCGCGGAGCCGTTGCGAAGATACTCATTGGCGCCTACGTAGGGGCAGTTGGACCTAGTCCGGGCGCCCGGAACCCCAACGACCAAATTCTGGCCAAAGCTATAAATATAGCTCTGGTCCACCTTATTCAGTACACCAAACACACTGTAATCTTCTATACTTCGAGCTTTAAGTTTTCTGAGCGCCAATTTTGTATACGAGACTTCTCCACCTCCGACGAATGAATTTTCTACTTGAGATTCTACTGCTTGGAGTAGCAATTCTCTGATTGTGAAACCATGTAAATCTTCTTGTGTCTCGTACCTTTTTAATTAGTTTTATTTATTTCTTATAAGTGTGTATTTTATTAAGTTGCATAGAGTTCGAGAAAGATTTTTATTTTTGTAACGCAGGCTATTGACCTCCTCTTGCCAACCATAAGGGTCCTAATAAGTGGTATCAGAACTAAGTTGCTTCAGGAGGACTAACTGCCGAACAAAGCACCAAAGAAATGGTCGGACCGAGCATCTACCCACCAAAGTTCGAAGGGTAATTTGCTATCTAGAAGAAGCGAATAGAGATATTTTTCAAAACCGACTTTGAAATTCTGTTAATTATAAAATATGATTTTGTAGCCCCCACGGACCAGCAAGGAGCGTTGAAAGAAGAGACCCACTAGACCAAGATGGAGCAAATAGACTTCGTGGTGAACGGACGAGCTGAGTTCCATCTATTGATCGTGCTACCTCGGCAAGAAGTCAACCAAATCAGAGAGTACGAGTTAGCAAATGAACTTTGGGAGAAGTTCTTGGAGCTACACAAAGGAACTACGGAAGCCAAGCTCATAAGAAGGGATCTGCTTCGGAACAAACTCACCAATCTCCTACTACACGAAGGTGATATGGTCTCGCATCTACACACCAAACTGAAGGAACTTATAACGGAACTAACGAATCTCAGCGAAAAGGTAAGCCACCGAGATTCAATCAAGTACGCTTTAAATGCTTTCCCTAGAACTCAAGTTTGGTCAACTTTAGTAGATGTCTACTATGTCTCTAGGGACTTAGATAAAAGTAAACTAGAAGAATTATTTTCCACTCTTGAAATTCATGAATCTAGATATGTAGATCAAAGTAAAGAGTCGAACATGGAGTTGAAAGTAACGAGGAAGGATAAACCTGAGTCTGATTCTTTCATTGACGAAAATGAAGCAGCACTAATGGTACGTAATTTTGGTAAATTTTGTAAATCTAATAAATTTTACAAGTCTCAGGGAAAGAAATAGACACAAAGAAAGAGGAAGGTAAAATGTTACAACTGTCAAGAGGAACGACATATTAGGGACATTGTCCTAAACTCAAGACGAACATAGATAAGGGAAAGAGGCATGTAAACTCGAAGCACCAGAATCTGAATGCGACTTAGGACGAGTCAAGCTCCGAATCCGAGATTGAAGCGTACGCTGGACTTGCACTGATGGCAAATCACCAAGAAGAATCGGAGATGAGCATCGATTCAGGGGGAGACTCATCCGGAGAGAGCATCAACGAAGGAGGAGTTTTCAGAAGAAAGTTACGATGAAGGAGAGAATCAGAGCACAAGGTAAGTGAGGTACGTGCACTATCTCCTGCTTAGTCTTTCAATTTTATTAAAATACTCACTGAGGATCTAGCTGCATTAGAAAATAAAAATAATAAGGTGAAAGTTACTTTAGCTAAATCATGCATGCTACAAGATTTTGATAAATTAAAATTAAAAAATTAAAAAGAAAAATTAGATAAACTAAAGAATTTATTGCATGTACATATAGGAGTAGAAAGTTTTCTAGGCTGAATTGGTATTATCGCTATCATCAAGGGAAAATTAGAAAAATTGACCAAAAGTATGTCCCTAGGAAATTCTTTGTTAACCGAAGGAACCTATATTAGGTTCTCAAAGCATACTTAGCTTAGATTCTTTAATTTTAAATGTCTTAATTGCAAACTTTTTAATTTAATATTTACTATCTTTCTAAATTAAATTTGTAGATATTTATTAATTAATTTATTGTAAATTATTTCCCCGTGAAAAATTAAAATATTATCTTTTAACATAAAAAATTTTAAAATGTTAAACACAGCGGGTTTACGGTTTACTTTCTTTCTTGTCTTTATAGTTTAGTTTTCTACTTGAATAACAGCGTAGAAAATAAGAAATTTGAGTGATTGACTATTCACCCCTCCCCTTTAATCAGCACCCGTATTATGGTATATATAGATATATACCCACAGGCGACATCACAAATAATTCGAGCATTCAATTATGCGGTGTGGAAATCAAAAACTCTTTGCTTTGTAAATTCATTTTTCGCTTACCGTGGCATGCATCAAGCCCTAAGGGCAACGCCGTGTTTTTTCTTATGATTACTATTTTAAAAATAAAAAATAAAAACGCCGTGCTTATTTGATTCATAAGATCATGAAAATCTTATCGATGAAAAGTTTGGTCAACGAAGACTTTGAGCATGACGAAGTTAGCGATCCACCAGACCTCCGCGTCACCGGAGAATCATCTGTTACCATCTTTTGGATCTCGGTACATCGCATTTGGAATGCTATCTTAATCAGTGACAATTCAACGGGGTTGACTTATTAAAGTCTTGGTCAGAAAAGGCGAACGGGCGATTGAAGTCAAGCAGAAAAGCTTAACAATATTATTAAGCTCCCCAGTCATACATTTCTTGCACCAGTAATAAAGTCAATAGATTCCCTATTTTTGAATTAAATTAGTCGGCCGAAAAAGGTCTCCGCCCGGTGTGGACGTATAACTGAAAGGTCTCTTGTCTCATAAAACATAATCATTTTTATCGCCGTTGTTATGATTGATGATCTATGAGCAAGCCCAACTAAGACCCAAAAGCATATATAGATGGATTCTGTTCTGGCCCATTTGCTCATCTACCGAATCAAATGCATAGGAAAACTTATCGATTGGTTCGGTCAAAATTGTAGTGTTTTGCATCAAAAGGAATAGATGATGGTAGAGATTCTCAACAATGGAGGAAGTGCTAATGAGATTTTTCATGACTATAAATTGTCCCCAAGCTTAAGCCAATAGCAATACGATAGCTTTCATTCGAGTTGACAAAATGCATAGCCGATAGCGTAGGACACAAAGATCTCCGTGCGAGCATTAATAAAATTGGAAATATGTGAATTTCATTGTAAACCTTAGCATATATTAGAAGTCAAAGATTTCATGTCATAATGCAAGTTTCACCATTCCACCCAACTTGCCTTTATGTCCCTTGACTCATGTAACCCAACTCAACTTGCTTGGCTCACACTAGGTTTCGACCCATTCAGTCTAGTCCTTCTACGATCAATTTAATCTTAACACGCGAATCAACTTGTCGGGCCAATTCATTTCACATATCTAATTACATTTATCTAAGCACAAAAAAAAAATTATGAATGAATTATTTCAGAATTTGTGTAAATAAAATGAAATTGGTATTCCATCTACTAAGAGCCTCGACGGCAGTTTTATTCTTCTGATAGGGAGACTAACTACTCAATAATTAATTTCGTTAGGTTACTATCCATTGGTACCTTGCTGAGTCACCTCCACGTGGCCATCAATTGGCGCAGTCGCATCATATCTTCGTGGCACATTATTGTATTGTGTCGATGCACCAGAAGACAGGCCCGCAGGCAATAGATTCTTTCTTGGGGTCAAATAAGTACCTGATATTATTATCTCCTGTCCAACGTTTTAAAAACTAAATTGATGGATTAGTTGTATAAATAAAACAAGTCCATTTGGTAACATTTACATAATTAATTATTACAATCTGAATGTTATTAAATAAGAAAAATTTAAATTCTATCATTTATAATTACTACAATATGAATATTGTTAAACATGATAAATCTAAATCATATGAGTTACAGTTTCTTAAATGTTATAATGTAAATATTAAATGAACAAGTCAAATTTATATATAATCAATTATAGTAAAAGATGATTATACTAATTCCTCATAGTTCATCTCCAATTATATAAAAGGAGGCAAATTATAAGATTAACTTATAACCAAAAGACAAATGATAAGATTAATTTATAATCGACCCCCAAATGACTAGAAAGTAGAACTTAGCTAAACAATCACTTAAGAATAGTTATGTAATTTAAATGGGCTGATGGGTGGAGAGTCCTTTGGTAACGAAAGGATGCCTTTTTATGTTTACCTTAAAATAAAATCCCCGCAATTTACTTATTCTCGAGATCCATTTCAATTTCCTTCGCAAACCATATTTTAAAATGCATCATAGTGCTACTTTATCGATATAAACAAAGGACAGATATTTTCAGTGCAAGGGAAAGAGAAATAATATGCTGGCAATATTTCCTGTGATTTGTTCCATGAATGAAAATGAGAATAAAATTAATGGGATGAATAATAGGTATCATTAATTTAATAGGACAGTTTGATTTAGTAAAAGGAATGAGTATTATTATAAAAGATATTGCTTGATTATATCCTATTTAGAAATAGGAATGAGGTAATAAAAAAGAAAGAGATTGGGTAAAAAAAAAAGAATGGGAATGGATTTCAAACCCCATATTTTAGTGAGAAATGAATGATTGCCAACAACCCAGGAATGAAATTAAAGTGAAAATATAAAACTCTCAAATCAACCCCCTATATTTCATTCCTTTCTCGTTCCCTGTTTATCAAACCCTCAAAACAAACAACCCCTTAGTTTATTAGTTTCAGGTGATTTCTTCACCTAAAAGATCATTTGCTTGCAATCAATCAACAAACTACAATTAAGCACAAGAACAATCATTTGGTCGCTTTCTGATGATTTGATTTCCCACCTGAGTTGAAGTGGTTGCTCCAAACAAAATATAATTAATCTTTTCCTTAACCCTGGTGGAACTTTAACGTTCTGACAAATAAAGATGTTTTGGTTTGACAAAAAAGTTAAACTTGATATCCCCATAAGATTTGCTGATTTGATAATCTGATATATCTTATAAAATTTGGCCTACATTAAAGATGACTGTAAGGCACAAATTAACTTGTTGAAGGTGCACAACACATCTCGGAAATCTGAAAGATTACGTCTCTGCATAAGCTTTGAGATTGTGCCATCTAACTCTGTTGATTGAGCATCTACGAAACACAACCAAACATCCCAATCAATATCTTCTTCGGTTTGGTTCACCCAACTTTGGAAACAACTCGGTTTCAGGTTTCCCAAGGCGATGATTCACCGATTCATCTTTCTCCCTGTTTATTCATGATCCAGAAGAACCTCTCACCGTCATATCCAAGCCACTCGCATGATGTTCTGTTGTCCCACTAAAATCTTCATCACTTTCTCATCATCTTTCCTGGTACCAAAATACTTTTGAGCCCAAGAAAAGAGAAAAGCAGTGCCAAAGTGATATACAACCAAATGTTTTAGTTTACTCCTACTACTTTTGCCACCCACAACTAGTGATGACTATAAACGTCCCCTCCTCCACTCATCTCATATCACACAAATCGTTATAAGAATCCTAGCTTCAGCCTCTGCTCGACCAAAGTTGCAGCATTAGCAAGACCAGCAACAGCCATCGCAATCTAGCTCTAACTGCTGTTTGCTGTGTTTCCTCATATTCAAAAGTTGCAGAATTGTTGGTTTTGAAATGGGCGAAGCTAAGCAGGTAAGGATGGTTACCTGTAATCCTTTGAGGTATTTATTGAACTCGAGAAGAATGCAGCTAGATTTGCTCTCTTCTGTTTGTTTTGACAGGAAGTAGAGAACAAACAAGAAGAGAAGGCCGAGGAGAAGAAAGAAGAGAAGGCAGCAGGTCCTCCTCCACCCATTGTCCTGTCTCTGGACCTGCACTGTGTTGGATGTGCAAGGAAGATAGAGAAGTGCATGCTCAGATGTAGAGGTCGCACCCAATTCTAGCTCAGTTATTCACTAGTACTCCTCTACTCAAATTTATGTAGCATCTGGTTAAACTATGTTTTGTATTTTCTCCACATCAGGAGTTGAAAGCGTAGAGGTGGACATGATGCAGAACAAGGTCACAGTCAAAGGGATAGTGGATCCTCAGGCCTTGTGCTCCAGAATTCAAAAGAGAACACAGAGACAGGTCCGAGTGCTCTCTCCTCTGCCCCCGACCGAAGGGGACCCCAAGCCAGAAGCTGAACCACCACAGGTATGCAAAATTCAAGTATGCCTTCTGAAATTCTATCATTTCCTAAGTGGAAGGTTAGAGTTTGGACTTGGCTCATGTTTGTAAAAAGGAGAGCGGCATGACAACAGTTGAGCTCCTTGTCAACATGCACTGCGAGGCATGTGCAGAGCAGCTGAAGCGAAAGATACTAAAGATGAGAGGTGACCTTAGTTAACAATTATCAGGGATGTATCATAAGTTCAAACCACAACTTTCTATCGTGATTTCAATTGAAACTGGTTGCAAACTGGCTTTGATTTATCTAGGAGTGCAAACAGCCAAGACCGACATGACTGCTGGGAAGGTCACTGTGACCGGTACACAGTCTGGAGAAAAGATTGTGGAGTACATTCACCGGCGCACCGGGAAGATAGCTAGCATCGTCCCTCCACCAGCCAAGGAGGAGGAGAAACAAGAAAACAAACCCGAGGAAAAGGCCCCAGAGGAGAAGAGTGAGGAGAAAAAGAAAGATAGCAATGAGAAAAAGGAAGATGGGAAGGCAACTGAACCGCAAGAAAATGCAAGTGGCAAGAAGGAAGGCGATGCCATGGAAGAGAAGAAAGAAGCTGACATCATGAGTGCCGACCAAGACGACATGATGAAAAGGATGATGTATTGGCCTGGCAACTTCTTCGGTGAGGAAGAGATGGCGAGGAGGATGATGGTTCACTGGATGCCGGTATACATGATCCAGCAGCCTCCACCTCCACCACCCCAACTCTTCAGTGATGAGAACCCCAATGCATGTTGCATCACATAAAATTTCATGCATCAAAAAACAAGATCTGTACGAAATGTTGGAGCTAGGAAGCCATGCCATTTACTATTTCATATAAGATGATATCGCATGGTATAACTGTAAACTTAAGTATAACTGGCTCTTGTTCATGTTTTATCTATGAATTGTAACTCCTGTATGTCCTATCCTCTGGTTGTTTCAATAATTTCCAAAGAAAATGTTTTCCCAAAGAAAAATATCTTTATATATTAGGCTATGCAAGACTAAAAACTGTTACAAAAACTGCAAATGAAAAAGCTCATCACGAATTTTCAGTAGCAGAACAAGGCTGAAATTTATATATTTCATCTACCAAAGATAATATTATATTAACAAATGTCCAAAAGCTTAGAACTAAAATGTAAAGAAAGAACAGAGTACAGGATGAAACAATATTGAAAACTAGTTACCTCCAAAGCTTGAGAAAAAGGTGGTGCATTGCATGTGGAAAATGGCTGGAGGGTGCAGGAACAGGGAGAGTGGCTTTGCTTGACTGCTTGTGCTGCAGATGGTGAGTGTCACATGGTGGTAGGGACATGGAAGAAAAAGAGGAAAAGGTGGTCTTCACTTTCCTACCTGGGTTCATGTGTCTGATTGGCACACTGGCATTCCAACTTCAACATCCCATGATAGCAGAGCACAACATGCTCGAGTTGATGACTCTAGAAACAGGTAGCCCCTTGGTCGTGCCTCCAATCACAACTGCATTTGAAAGGTACTTTAAAAGTAAGACATGATATGACACAATTGCGGGAAGGGATCAGGTCTTCTACATCACAATGATCATGGAGGAACACAGCTGAAAAGAGTAAATTAGGCAGGTTTAACTTCTTGAGCAGTAGAGAAGTTCTTCAACTAGACAGTCAAAAGTACCCGTTTATGCATGCTGAAGAAGGCATCCTTTTCATATTTTGAACAAAGGTGGAACTGAGTTTCCTTAACAAGGAAGAACAATGGCAACTAAAGAGAACCACTGGACTGAGAAATTGTACACGAGCAAGCAATAGATCTTAAAGATCGATTATAAGATCAGATGTGGCACTCCACATGGTCGTCTGCTCGAAAGGAAGAAAAGTTGCAATAAATAAACCCGCCCCATAAATCTGAACTCCTATTGGTTGTCTATAAAAAAAAAACAAGAACCCCATCCTTCAAAAAGGATTGCTCCATAAAAATATCAAAGATTTAAACACAAAATTACCATAAGAAACATAATAACTAAAGTATCAAGTAAAGTGTATTGCAGTATCTCAAAACCAAAAATTCAAACAAGCATCAATCTTAATTAGTCGAGCAGACTAGGGAAAAATCTTCATAGTTGATCCATTAGGAGGCTGCATGTTAGATATCGTGGATGCTTTAAAAGGGGAAAACTGCATGAATTTCAAGGTAGGAAATCTGCGCTAATTATCATAATGAAGACTTAAGTGGGGATAATAATACTTAGAAACGTACAAATTCTAAAAGAATTGGATTTAGGAAAACCACAATGAAGACTATGTCTATGAACAAAATCAACTTTAAAACCTAAAACAAATTTATTCTTTGTTGAAACAAATCATGTGAAAAAATTGCGTGATATAATGAAATATGGACCAACTAAAAGAGTTCAAAATGCAATGCTAGTACTGGAACTGATCTGATTATTTTCATTTGCTTCAAGAACAAAACACAACAACATCCATGTGAGGCATTTAGTGTTTGCCTTCTTAATATCTCAAGTGTGTAGCAATTCTAATTCAAGCGGTTATATAATCCATTGTTTCATATTAGGAGAAGTGCACAAAGGACAAAAACTTCATGCTTACCAGTATGCCACTACTGAAATTTAAATACTTGTAAGAGATTAATAGATGAGAAACCACATTGTATTCATCACAACATATCCACACTTCCAATTGTATTGAGAATTATTAAAATTCAACATGCAATGCATGGATTTAACTATTACGACAAACAAACGATACGAAAAGAATCAAAGAAAATATAATTGGTTTAGGATGGGTACATCCTTCAAGTTTTATAGTGCAAACACATCTAAGTGAGTTCTGGTTTTGGTAATCTAGGAAGGATTCAACATATATTTCTTACCAATAAATATTTGTGACTGAACTAAAATCATATCTATGCTCCGCTCAATGGACTTAGCTTTATGATAGGGGGGAACAGACAAATATACTCTTGTTAAACGAGCACCATAGATTGAGCAGTTTAACACTAATGAAAAATACATGCCCGAATATATATTTCTTGCCACTGCATCCAGCAAACTAGAAATGCTTAAACTTGTCACTGACAACCTTAATATTTCCAATATAGTCTATCTTTTTAACAATTGATGTTCCAAGCAGAAGTATGGACTTTATAATCATGGAGTGAAAGCTTAACAACATAGAAGAACTACAGGTCTTGTTTACTCATTTTTTCATTGTGCACTATCTGCAGCAAACTGATGGAGCACACAGTTCAAGGAATCAACTATGATCATTCTTATGCATCTTCCTTTCAGTAAACTGATGTAGCTTATGCATCTTCCTTTCAAACTGCCATGTATCGCTGATTCAAGTACAATTCAACAATTGCAGTATGTAATGCTGCCCCAATTGGAAGGACATCTTCATCAAGGAAAAAATGAGGGGAGTGAGGAGGATGGACTGAACCAGCCCTCTCATTTCTCATTCCAATGCCAAACATAACACCTGGGATCAACTGTTGGTAGAATGCAAAATCTTCACCAGCCATGATTTTTCCTCCCGTCTCTACCTTATCTTGGCCAAGTAGAAGGGCACCAACCTGCTGTAGATGATCATTCAACTCTTCATCATTCACTACAGCTGGATAGATTGGGTATTCCTCCGCTAGCATGCTAATAACTGCCTTACATCGTTGTACAGCTGCCTGGCCTTCTATCACCTGAAGACATCAGAAACTTCCAACTTTTAGAAGGACAAGTAATGCCAATGCATATCATAAAGTATAATGCTTTTACTTGTCCATCTGAGTTATACAATCAATAAATCGTGTTAAAGATTACAATATGTCATTGGGACAAGTACCAAATTAATGTAAGCAAGTTATGTATTTGTGTCCCTGTAGCAAAAAGTAAGTGCCCGTGGAATACCTCTTTTACCCTTCTCTGAAGCCTTTGCAGGCCTTCAGTGGTTATACTTCTCAGAGTGCCCCCAAATTCAACAATCGGAGGTGTTTCGTTGAATGAGCTACCACCCTTGACGTATGTAACAGACAATACCTAGAAAATATCAGAAGACAGTTCAGATAACAATAATGTCACGAACAAATAGACAACTAAAAGGCAATAGCCGAAGCAGACAAGATATAGAGGGTCATCATGAATGAAGTATGTGATTCTTTGAAAGCCACTGATACATCATCAGTGCAATACAGAACTTATTAAAATAAACTTATTAGCAAGCTAAAAAAGAACTAATGTCAAATGTCAGATCATAGCATACTTGACTATGCAGAGGGTCATCTTCTCTGGAGATCAGCTGTTGCATTGAAAGAATAGCAAATGCTGTAGCAATAAGCGGATCCACATTTAAATGAGGTTTTGCAGCATCTCCCCCTCTACCTTCTATTTTGGCTTCAAAGAAGCACACAGCAGCTTGACTAGGCCCTGGAATTGAGCTAATACTACCTGTAGGCACCCTGTAATCAACGTGCATAGCAAAGATAGCTTCTATGCCATCTAAAGCACCTTCCTTGATCATGTGAGAAGCACCTGCACCACCCTCTTCAGCAGGTTGAAAAAGAAGTCTGACTGTCCCCTTCAAAATAAACATCCAAAACAAATTAACAGATGTTGCATTAGGGATGTGTTGTTGTGTTAAATGGATTCACACTTTACGTTGAGGTGTAAAGGAAAAATAATAATAATAAAAGAACAAATAAACAGCCAACATAAGTATCATTTCCCAAAGTAGAGTTCTAAGGCATTGCTTGACAAATCAATTTAATGGGTCACAAGAGCCTCCTCACAAGGCAAAAATTGTACAATTTCCAAAATTTGGTTGTAATAAATAGCTAACTTGATTGTGTTTCTCTTCCTCACTCACATGATGTAAAAAGTGATAGCTCCTCCATTGCCCGCTCTAATACATTGTGAAAGGGAGGTAAATCATGGTACCGAACGGCCTCCTAGGTGGGAGGAACTTATTCCCTAAGGTAATGTTTGATTGTGTGATAGGATTATTGAGGGATTATAAATTTGCATGATAGTAATGTTTTAGAAGAGAATATTTAGTAAAGTATGATAAAATTATTTTTGTTTGGTATGATTTTTATGGTAAGGATAAAAGTATAGATTATTAATTAGATGATTAAAATACCCCTAGTCTTAGTAATTTTTGTTATAGATGAGCAAAAGATACGGTTCAATTTTTTTTGTAGGGCAAAGGGTAACAAGGTCCTTTTAACTGGTTATCAAGGTTACTGTTCAAGTGGGGGATTATTAATACCTTCTTCGAAGTATGATTGATTTTCCGGCTTCCACAGTGTTTTAATCAGGCTTTGGAGTTATCATTGGCTTTTTTAAAAACTATTCAAACATGGGATTAACTCATAATCCTATCCTAATCCACCATACCAAACAGAACCTAAGGGAATGAACCCCAGGGGATTCGAACCTTACTCTTGTGATGCAAATCTACCACCCAAGTACCAAGTCAACTACGCCCATGTGAGCTTCTCTTCCTCACTCACAGACCAAGACTATGTGGAGTGAGAAACAGTGATCTACAATATGAGTATAAAACCAAGCAGTGGAAATAAGGGGTCAGGCTAATGCAAGCTTTTTTCCCGTCTTCCTTTCCTCTTCCCCTTATTCTCATTTTTCTTTTCCTTTCCATTGTTCGTCCTTTTCCGACTGCCTTTTCCCTCATCCATCCACCCCGGAGTAAACACAGCAAGCATGAATCTCCTTTTGGCGGAATCCTACTCGGTTGCTCACAAGATCGTGCATAAAACAACACAGTAAGTGAAACAAAGCACGTGGGTAATTGTTTCGAGCTGTAGTAAATGCGGGGAAAAAAGGGAAAGCCGGCCCTCATGAAAGAAAAGACAGAGTATAGTGGGTGTATTTGAAAGAAAGAGAGTACCCGAAGTACGTTCTTTCGTTGATTCAGCAATTTTGCTGCACCAAGAAGCATCGTCACATGAGCGTCATGTCCACAAGCATGCATCACACCGTCGTTCTTGCTCTTGTGCTCCCACTCCACCATTTCCTAACCTCGCATGGAGAAAGACAAAAACTTTAAGCGACGCCCCTATATCCTTTCGAAATAGGACTCGCTTGAAACCCTAAAAGGTGAAATTTGCAACAAGGCGCCGAGAATGACGAATAATCAAAGTAGGAAAGCACGGTCTCGGAATTTAAAAAGACAACCAATTCTCGTAGGGTACCTGAAGGGGGAGGGCGTCCATATCAGCGCGGAGGGCGACGATTGGCGGGTCACCAGAGCCAATCTGGGCGAGGACGCCGGTGCGAGCGTAAGGGAAGGAGTAAGGTATGCCGAGACGGTCGAGGTGGAACCGGATAAAGGCGCTGGTGTTATGCTCCTGGAAGCGGAGTTCGGGTTGCTCGTGGATCCGCCGCCGGATGGAGACCAGCCATTCTTTCTCCTCATTGGCCGATCGCAGCAGCTCCTCTGCATCGTAGTGGAGAGAAGATGAAGGAGCCAAGCACACAGGGAAGAAGAAGAAGAAGCAGAGAAGGAGAGGGAGGAGGAGGCGACGGACAAGCAGATCTCCCATTTGACTTCCGAATCAGTAGATATTTTCCATGGAAGACGGAGAGTCAGTACATCATTTCAGATGTTGGGAATGTTAATGGGCAAAAATCGCGCCCATTAAACAGTACGACCCTCTAAAAATTAACAAACTTTATTTTGAAAATATCCTGACTTGAGCACTGTTACAGAAGCTGTAGATTACCTGATTTGAGCGCTGTATATAAAAGTTACCGATTCCATAATGGTCTCCTAAATATTGATGGTCCTCATTTTCACATTATCATTTAAATATTTTATTCTATAAATTTTTTAAATCTCATAATTAAATATTCTCTCAATTAAATATTTATAGATCTCACCTATTAAATATCTCACTCTCACATATTTTACAATCAAACATATCACTAATTAAATATTTATAACTTCCACTATAATTTTATGAATTTATACTAATTTTATATTTAAATAAAAAAATTATTATATATTTTAATTTAATATATTTCATCTTTTGATATTTATTCATAAATATTTTTTATTTAATATGTATTTATAGATTTTAATAATTATTCAATGTAATTAACGATCAATGAATAAAAAAATAAAAATTAGAAAATAAATCAAATAAACTATTACATGGGCCCACCCATGCACCCACCCGAGTTGCATGCAACAAGGTTTCATTTTTTTTTTTTTAATATCATCGGGCATCAAGTTATACCCGATGATTTCTAATATCTCTACTTTTAAGAATTACAATGGAGGATATTTGTGATAAGGGAATATTTAAAAAATATCCCTTTGAAATATCCTCCACTACAGATGCTCTTATATTTTAACGTGAGTAGTAGGCAGTCGGTAACTTTTTCATATTATAAAAAGAGTAATGATTAATCAGAACGTGTAAGCAGAACGTGAAAATCAACGTGAATGACATGGGCATCCATGGTTGACTGACCGATATTATTTTTTCTCTCTCATGTTTTTCTTTGAGCCAATTAACCCACCCAAAAGAATGAAATTAGCTAGACAGTCATGTGTTACATGGATGTCCACGTCATTCACGTTGATTTTCATGTTATGTATATTACTCTTATGAAAATTATATATTAGTTTCTATAGATTTTTTATCCTTGGTGATGTAGGTGTGCGCCGATTCAGAGCCGGCCCTGGGCCAGGGCCACCAGGGCACCTGCCCAGGGCCCAAAATAACCAAGGGGCCCAATCCCATTTATATTAAGTTATATAGATATATATATTGTCCCTTAAAAAAATTACTTTTTGCTTTTGACCGTTCGAGTTTTGACGAACCCTTCACCTAACCCTTCGACGCCTTCGTCGAATCGCCGATTCAGCGATTCTCCCCTCGCAAAAGCGCTCATTCTCCTCTGATTCTCCTCGTCGGCTCGCGGCTCGCCGAAACACAAACACCGACGGGCGACGGCTAGCCGAAGCCCTCCTCGCGCTGTCGGCACACTCCTTGTCGCGTGGCCGCGGCGGCGCGGGCCTTCTCCCTCCCTGGGCTCCCTCGCTGCAAGTCTGCAACAGTGCGACAACTAGGGCCCGGCTCGCGGCTCGCCGAAACACAAACAGTGACACCAACGGCTAGCTGAAGCCCTCCTCGCGCGCACACTCCTTGTCACGCGGCCGCAGCGCGGGCCTTCTCCCTCCCTCGCTGCAACAGCGCGACACGGCGTGACGGCGACAACTAGGGCCTAGGTGCTAGGCCGCTAGGGCTCTGCTGCACAAAGCCACAAAGGGTTAGGGTTGCACAAAGCCACAAACGAGCCCAGAGCCCTCTAGGCGATCTGCCGATCAGGTTTTATTGTTCTTTTTTATTGTAAAGTTATTTGAGATAACTTTACCAGAAATGTTTGTTCTTCGAGTGTTGAGGGTACTTTTTCTTTGCAGATTACCACTGTTGAGGAAGCTAAAGAATTCTATCCATTGTTTGGACTTGGGGCTAATATTGCCCTCATCTTCTCGGGACTAACAGTAAAGTATTTCTCTAATCTACGTAAGAATCTGGGGCCAGGGTTGATGGTTGGGCAATTTCACTGAAAGGAATGATGAGCATTGTTGTGCTCCTTGGGTTTGTAATATCTGCAATCTATTGGGGTGTAAATAAATTTGTGGTGAACGACCCATCTCTTCCAAGATCAAACCGCAAGAAGAAGGTTTGTTCTTGGATCAATATGATATTATGTTTACTTTTGGATATTTATACTGTCATTTATCAATATCAAGTATTTGTTTGCGTAGGAGAAGAAGTCAAAGCTAGGTTTGAACGAGAGCCTCAAGGTTCTCCCGATATGTAAGGGATCTAGCCACATTGGTGGTTGCTTATGATATCAACATCAACCTGGTGGAAGTCACATGGAAATCAAAGCTCAAGGCACTGGTAATTTTGCCGATTAAGAGTTTAATGTTTCACTTTAATTTACTTTGTAAAACTTTGGTACTAGACTTTCAAGCATGTTAATGGGAATCAGTTTTTCAAAGAATATACACGTATCTTAGAGTAATTATTGTTTAAACTAAAAGTATGAGTACCAACATAGACTATATCTCTTTTATATTGCACATGCTTGAATTCCTAGATCATATTTGAGACACCCTTCTTCGGTGAGACTAACTCTTCTCCCATGCCTTGCTTGAGGTGATGAAACCAGACCTAAATTGGGGCATAATTTATATTTTCGCCCAGGGCCCTTAGAACACCCGGACCGGCTCTGCGCCGATTGTAGACGACTATCTCACAACTCACAAGACGTCTTCCATATACTGAAAATATCTTCAGTTGTAAGAGTCATATACGGGCAATGTGCATAGGCATCGCCCAGATTAAGAAAATCTTAATTTCTATATACTTGATGATTAAATTATATTTATTTAAAATGTATTAAGTGTTTTAGGACCTCTACTCTTTAATTTGTTAATTAAAATATTATTTTAATTAAATTATCACTTAAAAACTAAATCAAAATAATTTAAAATCGGTCCCTAGAGTTAGCTGCTGACTTTTACAAAATAGAAACTAGCGTTTAAAAAGAAAATATTAAATAGGTCAGGTTAGGTTACATCGAATCTGATATGATTGATCCGGCTATATGAGTTTTTTACTAGTAAAAAATAATTAATCAGGTCAGGTAATGTCAAACCTAAGATGACTAATCTGGTCCTATAAAAGTTGTCCATTGTCCGCTTGGATAAATTGAAAAAATGCACATAGATGTCTACCTGCCAGTTAACATTTTCAGATTCACTATCTATTAAAAAGAAAAATTCTCAATAATATATTAGAAACTCACATTCTAAATTCTTAATCTAACATTTATCTTCTAATGATTAAATAATATATTTATAGAAATTAATTGTTAACTTATGTACGGTTGAACAATCAAATAATACGTGACTTTAAATGGAGAGTTTGTCTTTTTTTTTTAAATAAAAGTGTTCATCTGAGAAAAAATAATGGATGGATGTTGTTTTAATTTTTGTCGAATGTTAATTATTAAAATAATAATAATATTATTAAAATAAATATATTTTTAGATATAAAATGCTCTTTTAACATTTTCTAAAAAAATTGTTTTTTATTATAATAAAAATAAAGGTTAGTTTTTTTATTTTCAATTCAGCAAAAATAAATTGTGTCCTCCCAAATTGTATCATAGATCGTAAATACAGACAAATAAATGTACGCAATGTTTTTCTAGGTGGGAGAGCATTATCCTGGACGATAAAGTTTCCCAGAATCGATCCCAAACAATACTATCAGCTTTTTAATTTCAAAATTAGGTAGAGAAAAAAAAATTAACCTAGTTAGCTTGATTATCTCTGGGTGATTGGTCCGGCTTCATAGAAGTCTCGTTGACTACCTCTCGGTAATTGGTCCAGTCCTATATAAATTTTCTATCGGCCACTAGGTAAATCAGGAAGTTGAGAGTCTCATTTGGAGGAAAAGTCCAACCTAACAACCCATAGTTGTGAGTCTCATTTAGAGGAAAAGTTTCAACAAATGTGTTATATCTGAGAATTAAATCGTAAATATCTAAGAAATAATTGGATATTTTTACCATTGGACGGGCTCAAATTAGATAGAAAGATGTATTAATTGGTTGATATCTATGAAGACGAAGGCACTATTTTAATCCAAACTCGGCTCCTTAATTAAAGTTGAGACCAGACAATACATTTATTAAGGAATTGTTAACAAAATAATTTATTAGGTCCAAAATGAGCTGTAATATGAACTTCACATTCATTCATCAGCCTTATTTGATCATAATCCACTTAATCTTCTTCCTTCTTCTCTTTCTTCTTACCCTTTTCCTCTTCGCCTTTGTCCTTCTCCTTTTTCTTCTTTTTCTTCTCCTCTTTCTCCTTCTTCTTCTGCTTCTCCTTTTCCTTCTTTCTCTTCTTTTTCTCCTTCTTCTTCTCCTTCTTCTCGTGAGCATCCTCTTCTTCATCCTCCTCCTCCTCTTCCTCTTCCTCTTCATCTTCATCTTCCTCTTCCTCCTCCTCGATGTACTCTGTTATGTCCACGTGGACGCCGGGGTCTTCGGCGGTGGTGCTCCCGCCTAGGAGAATGGAGTTGTTGATGGCCTGGTAGTTGCTATTAGCGTAGGTGAGCATGCCGTTTTCATCTCCGTACGTGACGCCGTTCTCCATCAGCTCTTCTATCTCCGCCTTCATCGTCGCGCCCTTGTTCTCGCCGGCGAGCGTGATGGTTCCAAAACCGTGCTCTGCGTCGCGGCCGTCGTAGTGCGTCAGGGACCTGCCGAGGGCCCCTAGGCGGCCGGTGAGCGCCGAGAGCACGTCTCTGATCTCCGTCTGCATCTGGCGCTGTCGGGGCTCGTCCTCGCCGTTCGCACTGCTGCTGGCCACCATGGCTATCGACGACACAAAGCTTGTGATTCCTACATTTGAAGCCGGATCATACTAATATAGAGTTTCTGCGAGGAATGAATTCTTAGCTTGGAACGAGATTGAAAGGATCGCAGTGATGACAAGCAAAGAATATTAACAAATTTGCACATGAGAATGCAGGGGATTAAATTCCTTGCTTGAACTAGTTCCAAATCCGACTTAATTCCCTGTAACCACAATTCAGCTAAATAAAACGAAGGCTTGAGTACAGGAATTAACATGATGAATATATAACTATGTTCGATAGTTGCAGAATCGCAGTTCTTCCCAGCTCCGGTACTTGTTTCAGCTCATTGCGGCATGACAGGCCTAAACTCAATGCCTTGAACTAT
>JBAMIB010000110.1:3138-13790 GCA_037177415.1 Kaempferia rotunda | reverse complement strand
TTCAAACTTATTACTTCAACATTTAGATATATCGGTTTGATTTGGTGACTTATTACTTCAATCAAATATGTATTATGAAGTAAAATGTTAAATAAAACTAGAAGTCACGCCTGTATTTTTTAATCTACAAAGTCTAAAATAATATTTACTGTATCAAATTTATCACCGAAGGTGATTATCATATATTATTTCTTAATTACTAATTGCAGAAATAAACAGTGGCAAAGTCTATTACAGGTTTTCATATAATGATGGGACAAAGAGTCAATTCTTCTTTTCTCCACGAGAGTACTCAGTTAGTTAGAGAGAGACAATTTTGCAATAATAGAACAAGGGGTCAATTCCCGATCGATGCATGCCCTCTAAAAAAATTCTATTTCATCTTAGCTACTTAGTAATCGGCTATAAGTTTATTCCAATCATTTAACTTCCTTTACATAACCTAGGGACTTACTATGAAAAATATCTAAAATAAATATAATCACCTTTTGCTAGAGAGGAACTCATCTTCAGTTCAATTTGTTCCCAAACTCTTAATTTGTTATCCAAGAATTGTCAAATAACTAGTTAATTGTTTTTACATTTCTTCTGCCTAGCTTCGTACTTTTACTTTTTGTTTAGAAATTTCTCTTTTTTTCTTGAGTAACTGCAGTTGAGTATTCTGCAACTAAAGATAAATTTCAAAAATAGTTATAGACAAATATAAATATTGCAGAGGTATTTTTTTCCCCCTATGTTGAGAATGATATTTCGCTAAGAGGATAAGACCCATGAGTGATTGAGGGCTCTCATATTTATCGCCTAAGGACTCATATCTATCTTTTCTTTAAAAAGAAAAAACGAACGATAAGATTTGGAAGACATTTTTTTTTAAGAAAAAGAAACTCTAAATTATATTATATAAAGGTTGTTTTTTTGGGTGTAAAATGAGATTTAATCATTATTAGGTCAGTATTGGACATGAACTCCAGCAGAAAATGGTATTTCTGTATGAGTTACAAATCTTAACACACCTAGGTGTGCCATTTCTTTAATGAAAAAGAGAATCTTGTTATAACCTTTTTCCTTTTTTTTCCTGGTGAATAGTTCTGATTCATTAAATTGCTAAACTCGTTGATTCACCGCAAGCAAAACCCAGTTTTTGCCGGCCATATCACATTTGACGTCCCATTGTTAGCTTTCCAAGCCTTGAGCACAGCTGTGAGATCTGTAAGCTTGGCCTTCACAGTCACACAACAATTCGCGTGCACTGTGACCACTTCACCAAAATCCTTACTCTTCTGACAGAAACAAGTGAAGGATTTTGTGTCCAGGTACCTAACTTTCAGCCCCAACCTCCTAAAGACTCCATCCCTCTTCATCTGCAGCAACGTTTCTTGATCATTCTTGCCTGACGAGTTCTTAGATGCATACCATTCATCGAACAAAGCTATAGTTCCATTGTTCGGGGCTGCAAAGTAGAACCCTGTGTTGAAGAAGTTGGAGTCGTCAAAGGGATTGCCATTGAACCAGTCACTGCTCATTAGCAAATCCTCCCCTTCATACTGTAGCTTCGAGAACGGATTCCGTAGCCACAACACATCCATATCCTTGGTAGAAGAAAGAGCAAACGTTAGCTGCCCATTCATATCCTTTGATTAATGTAGTTTCTCACTTACTGTGAAAATGAAGCTGTATCCACGCCTGAGAACATCACCAAGGAATTGGGTCCTCCTCCACATCATATCGAGGAACTCGTTCGAATTGTAGAACGCCTCAGTGGAGAAGTCGACGCCATCTCTGACAAGCTTGTAGCAGTTGAGGTGTTGGGCAAGGCAATGGTCGAAGGAAGCCTGGTCCACCGTAACGAAGAGGAGATGATGGATCAGAAAGTAAGTGTCATGGCCTTCTCGAAAGCCCTGAAGGAAGAGCTGCAACATGCCATTTTGTTCGATGTATGCCTTGTTGAGCACTGCGATGATGAGGGTCTTGTTGGGCATGGACAGTCTCTCCAGCGATGCTTCTAGTTCTTCTTTTGCCAATGGAGTTGGCTCTGTTTTTGTCTGTCCATGGTAATTTAGTGCACGAAGAAAGTCAAGTTCTTCCATTTCATCCATCTCAGTATACAACATTAGCCAATCTATTCAAACTTACATAGTTTACCATCCATTGAGAGCGAAAGAAAGTCACCCTCGACTCCTGAGGCAGAAAGAAGTCGACACAAATGACCACAATGAACAGAAGAAAACCGGTGATGGCATGGCCAGAGATGCTGCATGAGTTGCTCATGACTCAGAAATGTAGATATTAAGGAAATGCATCCACAGACGGACTCCTATTTATTGAGGAAATTGCATGTGGTACCACAGACAACATTGGATTACTTAGACACAAATCAAACATGTGATATTTAAAAAAAATGGAATTTTGATTTCCATCTCAAGAAGGCATCTAATATAAAAATGACTCGCCGCTTGGTTGGCTTGGGGTCACCATCTCTTATGCATTTCTCCTGCTAGCTCACTGCGTTTAGGAATCCAAAATATTCATTCAACTATGACATTTATTTTTCTAGATAAATAAATCTTCTTCCTAGTTGGACGCAAGTCCTCTTCCTAGTTGGGCGCAAGTGTTAGTGTCAAATCTCTTTCAATGACATGGAAGAACTGGCGCCGGAGATGTTGGACAAAGTCTCTCTTATGCTTAAATTAGGCAGATGCTGGACAAAGTCTCTCTTATGCTTAAATTAGGCGTCGGAGATGTTGGACTTTAAATTAGATTTTGATAATTGATGTGCGTAATTTATATATACTTATATCCTTATTTTAACATAAAACTACTAGCTTTTTTTTTTAATATATTCTATGTCATTCCATCTCATCTCATAATTTGTTTCAACATAACTATTTTTCTTTTGTCGAAAATATACTCGATGTATTTTCTTATTGAGAGGTTGCTTTTTGGAGAAGAAGGGAAGAAAAAACCTATCCTTAGAGCAACAATGGAGGAAGAAGAGGAGCATGATCGTGTCACTTAGACACAGTCATACCTCATTGTGGCTAAAGTTGTGATACGACTTTGTCGCTTTGACACGGTCATATCTTCAATGAAGACAAGTCAAGAAATGACTGTATCTCTCAATATACGGTCATGTCTCCCATCCTTCAGTCATGTGGCATCCAAAACTTAGACAGGACACGACCATATGCATTGACACGGCCGAGTCTTCAAGTCCATGTGAAGACTAGACATGGTCGTGCCTCCTGGCCCGTCTCGACTCCTGTCCGCAATCCTCGCTCGACAAAGACTTCTGCTCGATCCCTCCGGACCAAGACTTCATGCTCGGCTTCACTCATCAAGACTTCGTTACTCGATCCCCTGGACTAAGACTTCGTGCTCAACCCTACAGGTCAAGACTTTGTGCCTTGTTTCCCTAGGACTTTCCTGCACACTTAACATACCAAATTAGTACACAAGATAAGTTTAACTTTGAACCATTTGCCATAATCAAAACCAGGTTTGATCCTGGTGCTTCCGGCACCAACAATCTCCCACTTTTTTATTTATGACAACCCTAGTTCAAAGTTAAGCAAAAAAAAATTACCAGAATAGAAATAATCCTTCTCCCCTTTAATCATTCACCCCCCTTAATCATTTATTAATTTGTATTTTCGGAAAACAAGTTTTGAAAAATCTAACTCCACAAAAATATTTAAATTGTTTCTTTTAGAGTTGAAAGATTTTTCAAAGAATTTTAAAACTTTCTCTAAGAGATTTAAACCTAATAGAGAAGATTTAAAAAGAACATTTTACATAAGGAGGCTTTTTGAAATTTGTTAATTTCAAGAAGATTAACTTTGACCTCTGAAATAACCAAAAATTTGAAAATGCAAAGGAGATTTTGAAAAAACTTTTTAACATTTTGAACTTGAACTTTGAACTAGTGCTATTCTCTCCCCCTTTGCCATATATCAAAACAAACAAAGAAATAAGATATCAGAGCAACAACAATTAATTTAAGTCTTAAGCACCCGTTTGTAGTCCAAGAATGAATAAATGGAAAATAAAACAAGCAATAGTTTTCAAAAATAGTTTTGAAGGGGGTATTTGAAAATAAATCTAAGTATCGAATTTTGAAAACCAAAAATTGCTTTAAAAGAATGAAGTTAAGAAAAAATTGAAAATATTTGAGAAGTAATTTAGCTTTGAGAAGTGCCTTTAATAACCACAATAGAGTTTGAAAAATTAAAACTTTTGGAAGCACATTAAAAGGCTAAGTATTTTCAAACATTTTAGGATTAACTTCGAAAATTATCTTAACTCTTCAAAATAAAATTGAGTTTAAATATTTGAGAAACATTTTTAAAATGCTAAGTATTTTGAAAAGATAAGTATAAGTGCTTTTAAAGAACTAAGTACAAAAAATATTTTCAAGAAGTGACAATAAATTTTTGAAAATTAACTTAGCTTCTTTTACTCCCCCTGAACTGATCATTTTTATTTTAAAATAGAATTTTGAAGTTTGAACTTTAAAGAAAATTTGAAGTATAATTTTTAAAGAAAAATTGAGCTTACTCCCCCAATACTTATTTTGAAAAATAGTTAGGAACATTTTTGAGGGAAGAATAATTATTTTCATAAATAATATTTTTGTAAAGTACTATTTAAATATGACAATATAGTTTTTGTAAGCTTCTTCTCTTTAAGTGAAAGATTGGTAATAAACTTGTTAAAAAAAATGCTAAGGCGGGGAGAAAGAAAACATTCTTTGAAAACATTTAAATGCACTTAATCCTTAATAAACAAAATATTTACCTACTATTTTCCATCTCATCCATTCTATGTTATAAAACATGTTAAACCTTATAGATTTTTATGAGATGGAGTTAAGAATTTTTAATCATAAGTTTATGAGAAAATTACTTGATTTGAATTTTGATCAATTCGATATAATTTGATCAGATTTATATTTATCTTGATCATAATTTTAGTTTGATTTGATCATATTGGGTTGAATTTGGATTAAGTCTGATTTGATTTGAACTTGTTTAAGTTGATCTAATTTGCATTTGATTAGATTTAAAGTTTGATCAGATTTAGATTCGGATTTGGGTTTGATCTAATAGGGTTTAAGTTTAATTTGATTTAAGACTGATCTGATTTGAGTTTGACTTGATTTTAATCTAATTAGAGTCTGATCAAAGTTTGATTTTGACCAATGAGTTTGATCAGTTTGATGGTTTGATCGAGTTTGATCAGATTATAGTTTGATCAAATTATGACTTAAGTTTAAGTTTGATCAGAGTTTGATTTTCATCAATTTAGATAAGTCTTATCAATTTGATCACATTTGATCAGATTGAAGTTTGAGTTGGATCAATGAATTTGAGTTTGATTAGATTTGATTGTGTATGATGGTTTGATCAGAATATAATTTGATCAATTTAGATAAATATGATCAATTTGATCACATTTGATCAGATTGAAGTTTGAGTTTGATCAACGAATTTGAGTTTGATCAGCTTTGATTATATTTGATTTGAATTTAGTTTGATCATCTCACTTTGATTTGATCGATTTGATTAAGTTTGATCAACTCACTTTGATTTGATCGATTTGATTATATCAAATTGATTTAGATAGATTTGATCCAATGGATATCAAATTTTAAATTTGATCATATTATGTTGAGTTTGATCTGATTGAGTCTTATTTTAATTGAATTGAATTTAATCAATTTGAATTTGACTAGAGTTGATTGAGTATGATAATTTTGAGCCGAATTTGATCAATTTGAGTTTGATCAGAGTTTATTGAGTATGATCATTTTGAGTTTGATTAGAGTTGAATGAGTAAGATCATTTTGAGTTGACTTTGATCAATTTGAGGATTAATTAAGGTTTGATTTGGGTTTAGTTTAGGTTTGATTAAGGTTTAAGTTTAATTTGATTAAGCTTAAATTAATTTGATGAAGGTTGAATTAATTAAAATTAAATTAAAATTCATTCAGATTAAGGTTGTTTGAAATTAAGGTTAAAATTAAGGTTTGGTTAAGGGTTAGTTAATTAAATTAGCACTACTACAAGAATTTTGGGATTTTACAACACTTAAAAGACAACGTTTTTTAAAAAAAAAAAGTTTTGTCTTTTTGCTTTTACAACGCTTTTAGTGAAAAGCGTTGTCTATGTTTTTTAGTTTTTATTAAAGACAACGCTTTTTCACCTACCGTTGTCTAATGATGTTTCTTTTTATATCAATGACAACCTTTTTAAAAAAGCGTTGTCTATAACAGGTTTTTTTAATTTAAGTAAACCTAAGTGAAACCTAGCAATCCTCTTCACCGCAGATTCCTACTCTCTTCTCTCCCGACGCCATACGACGCCGCCGCCACCCACACAGCACCGACGCAGCTTACCTCCCTCTCCACCGCCCCCTTCTCCTCCAAGCCTCTCTTCCCTCTCCTCACATTGTCTCGCTCCTCCAAGACCTTCCCCTTCCTCCACCTCTCCTACTCCCCTTCGTGTTTGTTCCTCAAAAAGAGCCCTCCTTTTCTCCCACTAGTCACGAATACCTCCGACTGGGCTCACCAGGACGAAGATACGGGCTTAATGAGAAGACATCGGCCACCAGGACATCATCGTCCCCGTCGACGGCATCGTTTGGTTCCTCGAGTTATTTGGATACTACATCGGCACTGACGATCAGGACGCCTTCAGCAAGGAGCTCAAGCTCGATTCCAAGGTTTTGTCTTTCCCTTTTACTGTTGGTTTTCAAAGGTAGGATTTTTGGATCATTTAACTGATGACTATCTCCTTGTTCTTCCTGGGAAAGGCGTTTTTTTTCGACATTGGCGAAAATAAAAGAGGCCGCTTTTTGAAGGTACGTTTTTAGCCACGAAATTTCTGATTTCATTTCAACATCTATCTATCAAGTTTATTAAAGAAGACCGACTGAGTAATTTGATTACCTTCGTTGACCTATTAGTTTTTTTTTTTTTTGATAATCAGCGATGAGTAATTAAGCTTTGTTTACTCTAAATTTGGTGCTGAATTTGTTTAGAGATTTTAATAAGCGACAAGTTTGGGCTGATAGATGGCCGAGTATTAGGTCCAATAATCATTCAAGTTAACACAGAGGAACAATTTGAATGGAGAGCTAGGTTGGGATTTTTTTTTAACAGAAATTGGATAATAAAAAAATTAATAATAATCAATTCTTTGAAAGAAGAAGATGTGGCTGGGAGATATTTTGTTGCTATGAAATTGATTATGTTAGTTTCTGTGTTTTATAAAATTAAGACAGGGATGGAAGCAAAAAAGTAAATTTTCTTATATCAACTTTGGTAGTATTTTATGAATTAATGATACTACTTGTTCAATGGCAATCAGTGAGAAATTAACAATTTGCACATTAAAAGTTTCCAACTGATTTTCTTGTCATAACAATGTGGTGAACCGTGAAAAACTAAGAAAATCTTTATAGCTACATTTGTAACGTCATAGATGTAAACAATTGGGCATTGTTATTGTGATCCATACAAATGACCTCTGGATGACTTGAACCAACCTTTAGCCTTTATTTACAATCGTGTGCTTATCGATTTTATTACACTGTTCAAGATAATGACCTAAGTTTTTTGCCCTTTAAAATTATGTTACTTTGTTGTTGAGATTATTCTGATAGATGATTTCGAGAAGCAATTTATACAAATCTGAGAAACAAAAGTATTGGGTGGCTGTAGTTTTATGTTGAATCAGTGGAACTTGAAGTGTGATTTGAGTAAAAGAAATCAAAAATGGTTTTTAAAAGGAGTCCCTGAAAATTTTACTTGTGAGATTAGATTGCGTTAATTAGATTTAGAGGATGCCTGCATGACAAAACAATTACTTGTTTATGGATAATTAAGGTAATAACTCTTTATTAACTTGTGACTACTCAACAGGGTTCAGTTGTACCCTAATTAGCTGGACTGGACATGACAACAGTTTGTATAATCAATGTGATTATATTTTTCTAAGAAAGATAACTAACACTGTGTTTCCTTTGTCTCTATCCAGAGAAATATCTAACAGAGTTCCTTCAACAGTTGAACATCAATGTTTCGTGCCAAAATGTTAACACCTGTATAGTAAAGAGAGAAAAAATCTTTTTTTTTCCTTTGTTTTCTAGAGAAAAAAATCTATTGTTGAACAAGGATTTTAAATTCTGTTTACTTTCTCCATGAAGTTAATTCTGGCATTTGGGTGTTTTTGTGTGGTATAATTTACTGAAGACTGGTACATACACATTGTTGAGTCTTTGGCTTTTAAACTTCCTTATAAGCTTACTAGTGTGAAAGACTATTTTCCTATAAGGATATTGATATCTGAAGTATTAAATGCTAAAATGTTGTCCTAGTAAGGTTTAAAGTACAATAGCATTTCATCGAAATTACATCTGTTTGTTATGCCTAATCCATAACACTCATCCTCAATATCATTTCTAGTTATGTCATAAGTAGCCCTTATTAGCCCTTTTACTTTTAGGAAATAAACACATGTATTACTCATGGTCAACTAGGAAACATCACTAGCCTCAATTATAGTCTGCAATTTTAGTGTAGGTTTATATTTTCAATGTTCGACGTAAATGACGTAATCATTTTCTATGTAGATATCCGAGTCATCCGTCAATAGGAACAGGAGTACAATCATTGTTCCTGCTGGAAGTTCAGTCGAAGAAGGATGGGCTGCATTTAGGAATGTGTTACAGGAGATACATGAAGAAGTCTCGCGACTTTTCATGGTAGCAAACCAGGTAAAAGTTTGATCTACTACTATTCCTAGCTTCGGCCATAATATCCTTGAGCAATTCTCCTCACAACACGGCAGCAGCAACATATGGATCCTCTTGAGCGACTCTCAGGTCTTTCAGATGATGTCGGTGCTGGATTTATATCAGGCCACAGTGCTCACTCGGCATCTGGTTCTGGTTCTGAATTAAATGTTGAACGTCTGGTAGATATGGATGCACATGATGATATTGGAGGTATGGGAATGTCGAAAGTAATTAGGGTCGATCAGAAGAGGTTTTTCTTTGATTTGGGCAGCAACAGTAGAGGTCATTTCTTGAGGATATCTGAGGTATGTGTAGACCAAACTGATACTAATTCAATTTTCCTCCGCATACAGGAACCTAACTTCCTCATTGCAGGTTACTGGGGCTGATCGCTCATCGATCATCCTCCCTCTGTCTGGTCTGAAGCAGTTCCACGAAATGGTTGGCCATTTTGTCGAGATAACAAAGGACAGACTTGAAGGGATAGCTGGTGCAAATGCTCAGACCCTGGAGCCTGTACAGAGATGATCATGCTCAACTTAGAATTCGGATCTCCGGTGAACTTAGGTCTCGCGGTTCTTGTATTTGACATGTCTTATCATTGTTCTGTGATGAACAATAATCTTATTCAATGTTCCGATCGAAGGGTAGAAGTGTTCGAAAGCTTTCTCGAGCTGAAGAATAATGTAGGTCGAGATTGTAGCATGTCCTACCGCGACAAAACTGCTGTCTGCTTGTCTTCAGCCAATAATCTCAAGCATAATTGGTGCTATTCCTGCAAAACTCATGTAGAATAGGAAGCCTAAAATATGTTTTGAGATCACTAATACCCTGTTTGGAACTAGATGGAATTGAATTCCATCAATAATTGGAATTCAATTTCATCGTTTGGTATAAGTTTTTAGCAAAGAATTAGTAGGGAATTGTTTTCCAATTCTTCACTATTCACTCAAACCAATTCAGAGCACTTTTGGTCTGAATTACGAAAAGAATTCACACGGCCCTCCTCCTCTCTCGTCTAAATTGTGAAAATGACGTCTTTATCCTTTTCTCCCGTAAACCCTCGCGCAACCTCTCCTCCTCTCTCGCAGAATCGCGATCACTCCTCTCTCATAGAATCGCGATTGCATAGCCCTCTTCTCAGAATCGTGATCGTGCAGCCCTCTCCTCCTCTCTAGCATCCACCCTTCTCATCGCGCAAACCCTTCGCAGCCCTCTCCTCCTCTCTCGGCATAACATTGCTCCACTGCCGCCCTCTCCTCCACTGCCGTTTATTATTATTTTTCTATTAGTTCTTCATAACATGCATTGTTTGGGCGGGCATAGATCATGGAGTAATACCTAACAATACCATTGTAGAAAAGATTGATTATGCTAAGTTTCTCCGTCTCAGGTTAGGTAAAGAAACATAAATCTTAGAGTTAGAGGGTGTTTAACTAAGCTTATAAGAATTTTTTCTTACTGGGTTTATAAGTTTTACAAAAACAGCTTATAAAATATTTTAGAGTTTATAAGCTTTTTAAATATATTTGGTAAAATTATTTACCAATAGTTATTTTGACAGCTTATAAGTTATTTTACCAAAGAACTTCACTTTTTTTAAAAATATATATATTATTTTAATAATTTTATTCTTAAAACATTAATATTCATTAATCTTCGTCTTATCTTCCATGTACCTTAAAACTCTAATTTATGCACTGATAAATCTCACACTACGCCGACTTCTTTTCTTATTATGCTATCGTCCAAATACTTTAATAATTTATTTTTAAAGTAAAACCTAACGGCTTATAAACTTCTAAAATAGTTTATAAATTTTACAAACTTATAAATTATTTTTAATAAGTTTATTT
>JBAMIB010000109.1:7772359-7784279 GCA_037177415.1 Kaempferia rotunda | reverse complement strand
ATTTATTTTTATTTATTATTTAATTTTTAAATTTTAAAAATTTTAAATTTAAATCTAATTTTAAATGTTTTATTTTTTTAAATTTTTTTAATTTTTTTAATTTTTTAATTTTTAATTTTTAATTTTTAATTTTTAATTTTAAATTTTTAATTTTTAATTTTTAATTTTAAATTTTAAATTTTAAATTTTTTTAAAAAAAAATTCCCTACATACGGTTGTAGTCGGACCTTGGCGTCGTCGAAGCCGCAAGGCTGTTGTTGCTCGAATAATAGGGAATAAATTTTAAACCCACCAATTTGATTGAGTTTTATTCATTCCTAAATATTTAGGAATGATTCTATTCCCTCATTCCCAAACTCATTAAAACACCTTTGTTTAGGAATAATTTCATTTTTTTATTCTCAAACCCCTAAACTAAACGCCACTTTAGTATATCCTTTAATTAAATATAAAATATTATTTCTTATCGTCTGTCATGTTCAATATATTGATGCTCACTAATTTATATCACCATGACTTATCCAACTAAACGAGTTGCGTAGCAATGATGAAGCTTGAAAGATGAACGTCTTTCATATGCCCACTTGCACCAAATGTCTTGTCTACCACTATTCAATTTTGTTTTATCGAATCATTCTATCTTCATAAAATTAATTTTCTTTCCTAATTTTTCTTCTGTCTTATTCTCCTTTAATTTCTTCTTTATATATATATATTTTTTAATAATAAAAATATTATTTTTGTGTGTCAAAATTCAGCGGTCTCTTTACCAAAAAAGTATTGACGTGAAACAATTATTGATTCCCAAGTGCTCCTATTGGCTATCATTTTTGTGGGCTCCAGTTCACTTTTGGCCTCATCGAGTAAATTTAATTTTCTCTTCTCACAAATATTTCATCCTAATCAAATATCTTCATCTTTATTTTATGATTAAATTAACGATCCGACTCCATTTGGATGGCCTTCTGTCGTGTTTTGCTCATCTTCGTTGCGAATTGAATAGGGTTCCTCCTCGATGAAAGGGAACTCATCGGAGTTGATGGCTTATTTCGACTTCAACGTACTTGTTCTCAATGGAATTTATGTCTATTAAAAGAAAATGTTGCTATTGTCATTTCAAGTTTTCAACCTCAATAAGAATAAAGGAATAAGTCATTTTACCTGATTAATATGAACGTGGACTTATTCAAAAATATAGGAGTCAGTTACTGTATACATGGACTACGATGATGGCTGTCAACCCTCAAATTCGATGGAAAACTCGATAATTCACACGGTCTCTACAATAATTAATTCAGTATGTAAATAAAACCGAAAAGCAGCTTTATTTCCGGTCCGGCTCGCTCCCGTTTCAACCGTAGAATCCGGTCCGGCTCCAGATCGCGTCCCGAACCCGGATCACGTCGCGGCCCTTCAGCGTCCGGCCGGTGCCTTCGAACACCGACGTCGAGCTGCTCCTCCCTTTGGCCCGGGCTAAGTATTCGTGCGGCGGCATCCACCGGTCGTCATCCTCGTCCGCCTCCTTCTCTGCTTCCTCCCACCGCGCGGGGCCGTCGCTGAGGAAGCTGGGCCAGACGGGCACCACCACCGGCGCCGACGATGCTGCGGCGGGGCGCCTCTGTGGACCGCACCGGTCTAACTCCCCCTCGCGGCGGAAGCGGTCCTGGTCGGGCCGGAGCCACCAGGAGGAGTCTCCGGCGGGCCAGAATACTTCATCTTCGGCAAGATCCGGGAGGTCGGTGCCTGGCGCGCGGCCGTGCACGCTGCCGAGGAGTCGGTCCGCGGTATGCCTGCGCGCCGTGGCCATCGCCGCTGCAGCTCTGCGGCGGCTAGAATCCATATTTATAATTCCCATACGAAGTTTGGGCCACCATAGCAGGCCCCAGGCCCACGAGGGCGCAAACTAGTTAATCCAATCACAGATAGACACGTGTCGAGAAGGACCTAAGGAAGATTCTTATCATGACTTCGATTTTTTTTTATGTTAGATTACGATTATTATCTCACTTCACGCCTCACAATTTAATCAATAAATTTAAATTGTCAAAAATGCTCTAAATTTTTAGTGCAGATAAAATGATATATCCGTCGTCTAATAGTTTCACATGATCGGCCTGATGACCATTTATGAAAAGTATATAATATTGAAAAGTTATAATTTATCAGTAAAAAAAGATTTTTTTTCTTCAATTTTATTGAAATATAAATCTTTACCTTAAGATAATAATACTACACAACTAACGAACTCAACTCTGATCCTGAGACCCGGGCAGATGAAAATGATGCCTCATACATGCGATGCCGTTTAAAGAAAAATAACAATAGCACAAATCGAGCGTAAACGATAAAAATGAAATTTTCATAAAATATTTTAAGATTAATTTAAAAGAAGAGGTATTATTGGTCACACAGGATAGGTGGAGCGTTCTCGTTCTCTTCCCAGTCGCACTGCACAGGATGATACGTCGCCGTCGTCGTCTTCGAAGCGTCCAAGAAATGCCTAAAGAATCCCACCACCATCAAACTACGCTCTACCACTTCTCTCCAATCTCCATCACAGGTTAAAACTCATAGCCATAACCACTATGCGTGAGCCGAGAGGATGCTGTCGCTTCCGCCGAAGAGGACAGATGACGGTGCCTTTCGGGCGACGGCGACGCTCCGGAGCTTGCGATTCCGGCGACCTCTCGACACGTGGTGGCGCTGGCGAGCTTGGTTAAATCCGACTGGAAATGATAAGAGGGCTCCGTCATGGATGACGTCGCCGATCGATAAAGACAGTCGTCGATGGGCCCACTGCGTTAATGGGCCGAAAGTACCTTGTGCTGGCCCACCAACCCAATGATTGAGATAATCGGAGATTTCAGGCTCGTAGCAACGTCGAGTCGCGGCTAGTGAGGCTGGTTAATGAGGTGAAATTTTGCCAAACTGATCAAACACGTAAATATATGGGATGGATGAAACGTAATGCGGCATGGAATAGGTATATCCATAAATATAACATACACATAAAATGATTCAGATAAGTTACAGACAACATGAGGGATTTACCTTGTAGGCATAAAGTCCACACAATGCTCATGTCTTTGAACAAAGAATTATACAGTAGCATGAGTGCTTCTCATTCTGATTGATCACGAGAGCAGTCAGCAAAACTAGTCATTATCATGTTTCTGATGAGAAATCCAGGAATGACGTTACATGGATTTGCATTGGATGGGGGTTTCCATTAAGATGAACATTGTCAGTTCAATTGAGTGTTTCTGCATGGATTCCTCAGGCAATTCCCTTGCGTTCTTCGAAGTAATGTGTGGGTTTTAATGGTACATGTAAATACTGCCACTACCTACGGGAGCTTATAGCCATTCCAGCAGACTTGAAACTAGAAGAATAGAGGGTAACATCTGACAACCTTCCGTTGGAAAATTCAGCAGAAACATTCTGATGGCTGTTTTTTGGTCTCGATAACCTCCAAAACCTACCTATAGACGATACCTTCTTATTTCTCTGTTTCATGGCAGTAGAGCAAATTTCACTATTTAAGTTTCCATCATCTCCTCGTCGATCCCAATCCTTTCGGCTAGTCGATGACTGACTTGCTTGATAGTTTCCATTCACTGATGGGTCGCTTCTTTCTTGAGAATTACAAGAAGCCTGCTCTTCGACCTGGCTTACAGTTTCACAACCAGTATCGTCGTTTACATCTCCAATTTCCTTTATTTTTCCATTTAAATTTCTAGCAGGATTCAAGAGAAATAGGTCAGATTCAGGGCTGACTGCATCATTTTGGGAGAGATGATTTCCTGGGCTGTTTTGATGGTACTGTTCTATCTCTCTCCAATTAGTCTTTTCACTTGGCTTTAGTTCTTCAAAGACAGAGATGATGTCCTCGGAAGTAGGAGGTTGGTAATAGAATTCCTTGACATCATGAACTTTGATCGACCTGGCTGCTCCTTGAAGCATATCTGCCTCTTTTAAAGCTTCCAAATCTATTTCAGTACCACTTTGGGAGCTGAGAAAATGCTCAATTTCTTCTTGGAGCTGGCAGAGCTGCACATACTTCTCATCGAGCATGAGCTTTGCATCGATCAACTTCATTTGTACCCTCTCTTCGCGCCACACTTCTGCCATTTGCAACATCCTCTGTTCTTCATCCACTTCTTCACGAAGTCTCAAGGATTCCATCTTGATAGCCTCAACCTCGGCTTTGTCCTCTCTAATCTCCTTGGCCAGTTCTTCGCATACTTGCTCTACAATCTCACGCGCCTTCCTCTCCTTCTCATAGTCATGCAAGCACCTCCTTGCAGACAACTTTGCCTCAGCAAGTTCATCGACAAGCTTAGCATTCACAACTTCCAACCTTTTTCTGTTCTTCCTTTCTCTGATAAGGTCATCCTTGATGTGCTCTATTATATTGCCAGCTTTCTCATGCTCCCTTCTCCTCCATAATTCCCTCTCTTTTGCAAGGCTTTTCATGAACTGATGGATCTTTTTCTTTACAGACTGCCGCTCGGATTCAAGATCATTGATGCAACTGCGAGCCCGCTCTAGCTCCAGATGCAGTTCAGAGATAACTGAGAAGCCGTTTACCAGTTCGCCTTCAGGAAGCTTCAGATGGCCATTGAATTGGTAGATATCCTCGGGGAAATTTGGAGAACCAGGGTCCCATTTAGTTGCCTTCTCCATTGCAGAGAAGAGTAAAGAAGACGAACATTTCAGCTGTTAAGCGAAGAAAAAAATTTTGTAAGCTTGAAAAGCTATAAAGAACACCATCGAATTCACAACATACTCAAAATGTCACTCTGTGATGGATAAGAAAAGGAGTGGTAAGCTCATTCTCCGCAATTGCAAGTGTAGTCTTATCGAACTATGGATACCAAATTTTGAAAAGGTTTACGGGATTCTGCTTGAAATGCAAAGGCCAGCATCGACACAACAGATGAGAATGATAAAACTAAGTAGAAAATCAAAGTGATCGACATCAATGTAGTTGTAGTCGTAATTGAACTTGGACGAGCAATGAATAATAACATTAAGGAAGACTAGAATTTTTCGGCCAATAACTACTACAGTCAATGATGCTCTAGTCCCCCAATAACTACACCATAAATCAAAAGAAGCTTCAAAAACAGATTTCGCGATGTTATTAAAGTATAAAAGACGATATTTCTAACACAAGGAAAGCATTTCCCAAAATCATTCTTGCTAATTAGGCACGGAGTTTCTTCACTTAAGTGAATATACTCTCTATGAGACGAGCTAACAAAGTCATCACGAGTAGAAAAAAAGTAATCAAAACGCAATTTTAGGAGATTCCATCGGAAGTCCTTTACTTGGAACCCTATGAAAAGTTGAAATGAGAATAGAGAAAAGATCCGTGGACGGACGAAGGGAAAAAGGGGAATCAGATCTTGTGGGTGTAAATACCGGAAAACCTACCCGATTGTTCCGTTCGACACCTCCAAACTCCTCGGGATGCAAGTGCCACAAAGCGGCAGCCAGCTGCCTCGACGAAGCCACCGTCGCGGGCCTTGCGACGCCCATTTGGACGCAACTCACGCCCTTCTGGCCGCCAGTTCCGCCTCCGACGAGCTTCCTGGTGGGCTTCGAGGACCCATGCGCGTCGTGAATCAACGAATTCGAAACGGTGTGAGTGCGGGTGGCCAAACGTCGGCCCTTGATGCCGAGACGGTGGCGGCGGCGGCGGCAACCGCGGTGGGGCTGGTGATTCCGCCGAGGGGTCAGATCTGAGCCGGGGGAGTTGGTAGTATGGTGTGCCACCGGAGCAGGCGCACGGTTGAGCGCGGATGATGGCGTCGTGGATGTTTTCCTGCTCCCTCGGTTCGATCCCGACGCCATCGCCATTGGAGACTGCGACGAGGAGGAGGCAGGATTGAAGTAAGCGCTCTGCGCCAAGATTCGTGCGACTTGCTCCATTCTGTCTTCGTCCTTACTTTATTACGGGACACCCATAGGCCCCATCCCTATACTGCCCTTACCCTTTTTCATTAAAAAATAAAATAAAAAGTAAATACCCATTTAATTTTATGAATAATTGTTTGCTTAGTCAAACTATTCAGAAAACTTTTTAAATGAGTCATTTTAATTTTAATCCTTCACTTGTTTTATTATAAAATTGCTCAAAAAATGTACGTATATAATTAAATTGGAATTTATTTTTTCAAAATTTTAAATCATTTCAGACCATCAATTTTCTAAAATAAAAATGTCTTCCTTAACAAATTATTTTTTTTTAAATAAAGAGGCAGATATATTTAATTTAACAGGTCTTTGTTGATAAGAACAAATAATGTAATTTAGATAATTTTAGTCAATCAAACTATTTTACTAAATAATTTGATTTTCTAAAATTTAATAATTATTATAATCTTTTCTAAAATTAAAATACATTTACATACAAAATAAATATGCATTTATCTCCTTGTTTTTTTGAGAAAAAAAAAGAATCAATCGCTAAAATCGTAAGAATCTCACTGTATGGTGAAAAGATATTTTGGTCAAGTTTGGACATTTTAATTATGGATTTAAGGGTGGCTTTTTGGATGCATATGTCATTAGCATATGATGCCAATGATTAGTGACTAATTAATTTTTTTCTCAGTGCACTCTTTTTCAAAGATCTGCCTACTAAATTGGTCACATATAACTTCCTCACATGTATATGGTGTGGAACAATGCATTAGTCTTCAGAAACTTATCCTCAACTCATTACTTTTATAAACAGTTGCTGCAAACAGAGTTCTGATGCCATTCCAGCGAGAAGTGAACAACAATAATGAAAGAAAGAAAAAATCAGTAGTATTTTTAAGTTGTTGGAGCATGTGACGATCCAACCATCCAAGCCAAACAAAAGGTGTAATCTTTTTTTAAATGATCACGCACAATATGCATTAATATATATCTTCTTCTTCTTTTCAGCTTTTCTTAATTTTAGACACGTTCAAAGCAACTTTCCTGCACTTCTTTAGTAGGGCATTTAGTTTTGGAGAGTTTGATACCGGAAAATGTACAGAATCTTCTCAGCTATGGGAAATAGATATTAATAACTATCCAAGTAGTTTTCCAGTACTCTAATTACTTTTTCTGATTCTGAAAATTTACATTTCTGTCAACACTGGCAATCAAACACATTTTCAATTATATATCTAGATTACAAGCTTTGCGAATCTATGGAATAGATATTCGTAGAAGCAATCCGAAGTGATCACTGCATAACACAGGGTAGTCTTTCTCCCTGTGTTGGTGGCTGAGTCCCTGTATGATATCCTTGCCAATTATCTCGATATATTCCAATTTATAGTTCATCAGTTTGCACAAAAACCTATCCAATCTCTTCTGCAAGCTTCTCCTTCCTTTGATCAGCATTTGGTTGGAGACGGTGTCATAAGTCCACCCCTCCTCGCGGGGTCTCAAATGCTTCCAAGCATCGACCCACCCCTTAGGCAAAGGGAAACACCCATCTAGGTCCTCACTCCAGTTCATATCGCCTCCAAAGATGGCATTCTTATAGTTCCCAAGGATGGTGATGGTTTCTTTGGCTTGAGCAGTGCGTTTCTTCGTGTGCGACTCGTCAGGTAGATTAGGTCTCTTTAGGTGACCATTGGCGACGACCAAACTTCTTTTCTTCCCAAACGCTTCTATTTCAGCTACAATCAACTTCTTCTTCATGATGGAATTCTTACAGTGCTCCAAACCCCGAACCTTCACTGGAAACTTACTTAACTACAAGCAACAAATTAAATCATGAGATCAGTTACTATTTGTTCTGATTCTCATTCTTAAAGATCTTGCTAGTTAGACATCAAAGATCATAAATTGCTTGTAGATTGACTTTATATGTTCCCAAATAACTTTTTGTTGATAGTGCATGCAATGTATTTTGTTCAATTAAGGAAGGCATACCAGAACACAGTAATGTTTCGTTGTTGGTGTTTTGTGGGACACACATTTGTATTGTTGCCACCATTTGAACCCATTAAAAATTTTGCGAATTTTAGGTGTTACCTCCTGCCAAGATAAGGTGGGGAATAAGTCATCTTACATATCTATCTATCTATCTATATATATATACCTGCCAATAGAGATAGTGTTTTAGAATAAATCCTATGAAAATTACAATCACAGTTAAGAGATTAATTGTTTCGAGGTATGATACTTGAAATAGAATTATGTCTGGCATATTCACAGCTTGCATGAGTTCCCCAATAGCTTTCATCCTCTCATGCAGTTTCACATCTTCTTGCCAGATGTTGTATGTTACTATTGTGATGACCTGTGGCATCGGATTACCACTGATCCGTCTTGGAAATTCTTGGAAAAGGTAACCAATAAAAACATATAAGATGTGATCTAAACTATGCCATCATATCTGTAGTCATAGATAGAATCAGTAATGGTTATGGTGAATTTTTATGTTGAATTTGAGGTACCTTTACTAGTGCTCGGATACCCATCTCTGTATTTCGGATCTGTCTTACCTGATCGCAGAGTTACCGACGCTTTCTCTGCCAACTTGTTCCTTACAGAAGCCGGTGCATCAAGCGTGGAAGAAGCTGATGCAGAGCTCTTTTTAGTGGGTTTGGAACTCAATTCCTCTTTAGAATTGAGGATGTGGTGTGAGTAATCTGAAAGAATTCGTCGTCAACGATCGTTAGAGAGGGAGCCCCATGAGTATATATATGCTGAATTTGAGGTTTATACCTTTACTATCGTTTGCATACCCATAGCTGCTGTTTCTTGGATCTGTCAACGCTTCCTGCGCCAACTTGTTCCTGATCTCTGAAGCCGGTGCATCGGGCTTGGAAGAAGGTGTATCAGAGCTCTTTTTAGTGGATTTGGAACTCAAGTCCTCTGTAGTACATTGACGGATAGTTCTGAGCTTTAATTGACGATGTGGTGTAAGTAAGATGAAAGAATTCGTCACCATCGTTAGAGCGGGAGTCCCATAAGTACGAAGCACCCCAGACCAAAAAGGCAGCTCCGCCAACGATAGCGATCGCCTTTCCGCCGGCGATAGCGATTGCCTTTCCGCTGGCGATAGATCTCGCCTTTCTGCGGGGAGAGCTGCTGACGGAGTTTCCCATCCTTGTTCCTTTCCTCCCTTCGTCTCACTTCAGGTGATCAGGTCCTCTCTGATCAGTCTAGTTACATCAGGTATTTGATCATTGGGCGATCAAAGTAGAACTTGTTACACAAGATTTGAAAGATTCTTCAAAGAAAGTGATGAGTCGAGTTTACACTGATGACTATGAACTGTTGGGGACAACCACTGTCGACACGCAGTATACGGTTATACCTTTAGGCAAAAGTCGAAAGAGTCTTCTCCATCCCACTTTAATATATTTTTAATTTTAAAAATATTTTTATTTGAATGTGATTGTAACAATCAATTTTTACTCAATCACGTAGTTAATTTATATAAACCGAAATTACATAGATAAGTTTAGTAATTACTAAATCATCTATCAAATTCCCTTTTTACTCTTGTCACTTTTTAATGTGTTAATCGACTTCATCTCCTTCTCATCTGAAGCATCCGAAACACATTCAATTTTTCTCGAGCTAGTTTTTTTGTTTTCTCGTTAAAAAACCTCCGCACTCCCGACGAGCTAGTAAAACACTAACCATCGGTTCCTTTTCCGTCGCGTGCTTTTCGGGCGAAGCTCCTACATCATCTGCTTCTTCACCACCACTAGCCTCTTCACCGACATCATGACCGGCTTCTGCACCTCCACTGAACCGACGTATGTCACGAGCCGATAGTACTATTCTTTGCCCACCACCTATTGTGTTCTTGGTAATTTGGAGGTCGTCGATTGCAGTTTGGAAGTCCGTTTCTTTTCCTCACCACCTTCACTGCATTAGCACTTTCCCATTTCTTAACTTTTGTCCAGTTACAATGTCTAGGCGTTCAATCTCAACTCTAAAGGTAAGAAATTTTAGATTATAAATTTTGTTTCTGACAATTTTATTTTGGAAGTGAACACTTCACAGTTTATTTTTTTTTACTGTAGGAAAGGGAAAAAATCACATCTAGCCCTACAATTAAGATCCAAATATCAACTTTGGAGGAAAAATTATATTGGATGAGTAAGTTAAGGTATTTTATTGAACTTGTTGCTGAAACTTTCACAAAGAGAAAATCAAAGGGAGGAAAGGAGCATTTATGAGTTATTCTCAATGAAAAGCACATTTACTGTTATAAGGAGTGTTGAGAATTGGACCAACGAACAAGTAAGTAAATTACTCGTATCACACTCATAATAACGACACTACAACACCTTTTTGTGGATCACTCACAACTCTAAGACACGGAAGAAAAAAGAAGAATCACATATTGACTCACAAACTGATAGTTTTCTTGATTATTAAAAACTGAATACAGGGTAGAGTATTTATAATACTCACCATGCAATCTACACCGTTTAATAAACTAAATCTTAACCGTAGAAAAGTCTCATTCTTATCCATTAAATGAGAGAAACACTCCTAACCACACATCTATCTCTTACCAAGTTTCATTCTTATCCATTGAATGAGAGAAACACTCTAAACCATACATATATCTCTTACCAAGTCGTCATACTTATCCATTAAAAAAAATAAAAATAAATAACTGATCTTATCCATAATTTTTATTGGATAATTCTTATCCTTATCCGTTGATGGGTTGGAGTTGATCTTCAACACTCCCCCTTAACACCAACCCTTTGTACTGTGCCGAGTTGATCACAAAACCTTATACCTCTCGATTGACTCATCTGGATGACGCTTTATTTTGTAAACCCTTTTGCAAGAAATGGGTTTCACATCTTTTGGTTTTGGTATGAGATCCCAAGTTTGATTTTGCTGCAATACATCAATCTCTTCTTTTATAGCTGTCATCCACTCAGAACTTTGTGATGCTTCTTCAAACGTCTCAGACTCTATTGCTTCTTCAACTATGGTTGCATTTGATTAAAAAAAAAACTTGTAAAGTATACAACTCCTCACAATTCAAGATAACTACACCAAGAACAATCCCTGATCGTTCTGTTCTGATATCAATTGTTGAGAATTGGACCAACGAACAAGAAAATAAATTACTTGTATCACACTCACAATATCGACACTACAACACCTTTTTATGGATACTCACAATTCTAAGACAAGGAAGAAAAGGAAAAACCACACTTTGACTCACAAATTGATACTTTTCTTGATGATGAAAAACTAGAAACAGGGTAGAATATTTATAGTACTCACTATGCAATCTACACCGTTCAATAAAATAAATCCTAACCATTGAAAAGTCTCATTCTTATCCATTGAATGAGAGAAACATTTGAAACTATACATCTATCTCTTACAAAGTTGTCATTTTATCCATAAATAAATAAATAACTAATCTTATCTATAATTTTTATTTTTATTGGATAATTTTTATCTTTATCCGTTGATGGGTTGGAGTTGATATTCAACAAAATATAGATAACATCTTCTAATTTTTAATTAGAAAGTATTCATTGAGTTTAATTTTTAATTAAAAATTTATAATTATATGAGCTTGATTATCGTCTTGAGTTTAATAGATATATAGTTGTTGTCTTTGTTAAATCTATGCATTGAGTTTAATTTATATATTTAATATGTGATCTGCTTCATCTTAATTAGAATGCAATAATTTTTTTCCTTGCAGATGAATATGGAAAGAAATTGAATGTGAGATTTTTTTACCAAGAAGGATACTCATATTTTTCAAGAAGATGCGATGCGAATTGGTACTCATATTTATCAACTCAACCCAAAAAGGGTTTTTGCTTTTGTATAGACTTAACATGAATACAAAGTTTGTAAATTATATTTATATATTTTCTATTTGAATAGCATAAAGTTGTATCTTTTATTAAATAGTTGTATT
>JBAMIB010000109.1:7705923-7717351 GCA_037177415.1 Kaempferia rotunda | reverse complement strand
TTTATTACCAATTGCATGCAGTTACAGAATGGGCGAAAGGGAAAAATCTAGAGGAAGTTATATCCATCAATACCAGGTAAATCTACTATTCAAACAATAGCTAATATATAAGATCTTTACAATATAGTTACGTTGTTGAGCAGTCAAAAACACTTCATTAATATTTTAAACGTGTTGAACATTAGAATAGATTCCTTATGAATTTTAGCTAGGTAAGCAACCTGTTTATAAGTCTTTCTTCTCATGACATACAATGAGGTAAATTTGTTTTTAGGTACACTAACTAGGATAATAAAATTAAATGACATTTACTTATCTATCATGATTTCAATAATTGTTGTTGATTTGATATTATATATGACACTGAGAGGATTTAGAACAAGGAGATCTAATATGGAAGTCAATTTACTGAATGATCATTGATCATAATGCACTTCTTTTCAAAATTATCATGTTGATACATGAAGGGATAGATACAAGTGACATGATGTTTTATGCAGTGGTATTAAATAATTTATCACAATTCTGTGGCTCGAGCTTGACTATATTTGTGAATCCCTATTGTTTCCTTGAAATTTTAGTTATCAATTAGTTATTAAGCATTGATTTTTTTTTTTTACTGCTTCTATTCGTCTACTATTTTGACAATCATACTATTCTGCTAGCTACTTATCGTGATGTTTTTTTAGAGAAATTTCCAAATACCTTTTTCCTCCCTTAGCGAAGCTCCACCCCCTCTTGTTGCAATTGTCCTCAATTAAAGGTCCAGAGGACTTGGACTCTTTGAAAGATGCAGAGGATGCAATCAGAGGTCCAGAGTTCGCTATCAAAGATGCTGTGGATAACTATAAAGCAAAGAAAGCCAAAGCAGCTTCTGAAAACAAGAAAGCCAAGTCTGTTATTTTCTAATTGACTTTTCAATGGGTTTCCATGCATAAAAATAAATAGTTTTTTTTTTTAACTTCTAACAATTAATATATTAAACATCTATTACTCATTATTAAAATTTTCAGATGAAGACTCTTTAATTAAATAATGTCTCTTTGTTATGTTTTATTCGTTAATTAAATCTACTTGTATCGAAAAAAATCTATTGAATTTTCTTTTCAAAAAATAAAGGAAAAATCTCTTTTGATTTTTTTTATTTCTGTTGTTTAATAATCAGGAATTCTTTATTGGGTTACTTTTGAACCGTGGACCTCTCTGATCATTTTCGAGGTATTAGAGTCCTAACCTGCCCTTTATTGATATTAAATAAGATATTTAAAAAAAGGCAAAATAACATTTACTAAAATAAAAAAATTGTAATTAAATAATTACCTTATTTACATTTATCTTCATAATAAAAGACATTTTTAACAAGATAATAATTAATTAACTTATTAATTTGGTAATAACGAACCTATTTTATGAGTCGGATTAAAAATTTGAGATATCTAGATTAAAAAATTATATATTACTCTGCAAGGATTTTTTTTTTTCCTTAAAAAAAATATGCATTTTAAAAATCCCCTTGAAAATTTGAAAATTTATAATAAAAACTAGTCATTGAGCACACGCATTACATGTGCAATATAATACATGAATACGATAAATTATATTTGGTAAGGATGCGGCGAGTCCATGTAATAGTACAATGCAAAGGGGATGCTCGAGAACCCCAGAGTAAACTACAGTAACAGACTCTCCGTCGTAAAAAAAATTAATTTAATTTTTTTATATCAGATATTAAACTGATAAAAACCAATACCACACTTAATATTAGCCAAAAGGCAAATGTGAGTTTTTTAATGCTACTGACCTAAGGTATTTATAGAAGCTTCTCTACCTGCGGTGTTGTTAATTATAAGATGTGGGACAAAATAGACCATAGTAGTGCTAATAATATGACGCACCTAAGTTTCGAACTATAGATCCTGGATAATAATAAGAAAATATTCTCATAATACGCTACAGATGAGTCTCAAACTCTAGATCAAAAATTGATTAATGAAAAAGAAACTTTCAATAATACCCGCAGCTGAGGGATATTAACGTAATTTCATCTTAGGCTTCACCAAATTAATTGAAAATTAGTTAGTATTGAGGTCAGATTCTTAATAATATAGTAAGATATATAACTATTTTTTATTATATTATTATTATTTTGATTTAATTTATTTTCATAAAATTTTAATCAAATATCAGATTGATATTAATTTTATCATCAATTTAGTCACCCTATTAAATATTAAATTAATTTTAAATATTTTTCATCGTACTATTTACGATCTGATTCCGATTATAATCCTAAATCGACCATGATCCTACAAATTAAAATTTTACCCACAATCACTGTGTGCATCGAGTTCTCTACCTTTGGGTACCTCTCCTACTCCATCATCTACTTTGTTTACCTGTTCGTCTACACCTTCCAACTCATCTCTCACCTTATTTTTATTACATAGTAGATATGACATTCTAAATTTAAAATACGGGATCTGTTCCTGCTCATAAGTGTAAGTATGTTTAATATTTGTTTCACTATTAAAGCAAATAAGTATCAATTATAAATGGAAAAAATATTTTAAGCTTTTTCATTATTTTTGGGAATAAAAGAATTATCATTTTTTTAATGAAGGAATGCCTTAGAAAGAACATGACACTCGAAAGAAGGGTTTTAAAAAGTTGATAGGTACATGGGGTTTTGGTGATAAGGTAAGAGATGGAACCAACTTTTTAAATAATTAGGGTTTAAATCTCACATATTACATTATATTTGAGAGTTTGAAAATTTTATGACTAACTATGTGTTATCATTCTTGATTTATTTTGATGGTCGATAAAATTTTTTATGAGATCGAACTGATCATATTCAAGGTTAATTGAATGAATTAGATTCTAAATTACTTTAAAAAAATTAAGTAGTATTGTAGGTTTCTAACTGAGAAAGTTTGCAAAGAATTTGTATAAGTTATACATAGATGACGAGGTATCAAAAACTCAAATTTACACATATTACCATTATTAATTAATTAGACAAACTATATAATGAAATTTCATCTTAGAATCCAAATCATTCAATTAATATTCATGCAATACATGTGAAATAAGCACGATTGATAAATTTTAGTAAGAAATTCAACAAACAACTAATAATAAAATATATCATAAATACCAACTTACACGAAGGGAACTTTAGACATAGCAACTCAGTCATATTTTTCTTACACATACCAACTTACTAGATTAACTTACATAGAGTCGTCCATAAATATCACGCAACACTGGTGTACTGGATAAAAGTTATATATAGAGAGAGATTTTAGCATGCATACCTGCTCAGTGCACACTCTTAGGTGACGCTTACAGGTCATGGCACAAGAAGCACCTCCGGGCGGTCCGATTCATTTTTGGGGGTTCAAATACCCAGAGATGCTTCCGGGTACCTAGACCTATGAGCGTCGCACTAGGGGTGTGCACCGAACGGATGTGCAAGCTAAAAATTATATATATATATATATATATATAACACCCTGTACGTGACACAACTGTGGCAAATCGACAACGAGGTGAGAGAAGATGCCATTGTGGGAACAAAGTCACCGGAGAGACGGGTCGATGTTGAAGGCTCTTGACGAACAGCAGCAGCGAGGACGCCGTCACATGAACAGAGTGCAGGAGAAGAAAATAAAACCTAACTTTTACGGCAGTCGGCAGATAGAAAATGTTGATTTTAGATTAAAAAAATATATATCTAAGTGGATTTACCACATTCACTTAACGTACAAGTACGTTAAAATATATATATGATTTTTTATCCTGCACAACGCGTGTGCACTATATGCATAGGCGACGATCTACATGGGATGCACCTTCCATTGCATGAATAATTTTACTCGCTCACGGTGGTCGACCACCGTAGGTGCTTATATATATAGAGAGAGAAATTTTACATTACACATCCGCAGTGAACAACATAGAAGCCGCCTCCCATGTAGACACTCCCTCATGGTGGTAGCTCATCATGGGCATCTAGGGTAATTTTTTCTTTTATATATATATATACAGAAATTTTAGCCTGCACATCCTTGTATGCATGATCATGCGCGACATCTGACGTGGCGAGCTAACACTGCATCTACTCAAATTTTATATTCTTTCTTCTCTTTCCTGCATGTAGAAATTTCTCTCTCTTGCATGCAGAAAAGAATAGCGTTGCTAAAAAAACAGCTCTACGGGAGAGCTGTTTTTTAAAAAACAGCTATGTAGTTTAGCTGTTCTTTAAAAAACAGCGAAACATAAACTTTTCTTTTTAAAAACAGCTAAACTATTTAGCTGTTTTTTACAATACAGCTAAACAGTTAAAAAACAGCTATACTGTATAGATGTTTTCGTAAAAACAGCTATACTGTATAGATGTTTTCGTAAAAACAGCTATACTCTATAGATGTTTTCGTAAAAATAACTCCGCGAGGTAGCTGTTTTCTGTTGCAGAGTTATTCTTTAAAGAACAGCTCAGTCTGCATGCAAGAGAGAGAAATTCCTGCATGCAAGAAAAAGAAGAATGAATATAAAATTTGAGTAGATGCAGCGTCAACTCGCTACGTCGGATGTCACGCACGATTATGCATATAAGGGTGTACAAGCTAAAATTTATATATATATATATATCAAAACATATTAAGACTTGCAAAAAATATTAAATATTTTTATGAATATTAATTTTTCAATAATTTCTTGAAATAAAAAGAATCTTAAAAAAAATAGACTTGGTATACCTAGTGTTATCTGTGCATCCCGCCGACTTGAAGAAATTCAACTTATATTTGGCTAAAATTTTTGGAAATTTTCCACAGTATAGCAATCCCTCTCCAAAAGACATTCACCAGCGCACTACATTTAAACATAAGATATGAGAATGACAGGAAGATAATGAAGAATACGAGCCATCTTGGACAATAATTTCATTAGATACAATTTCCAAGCAAAGATGCCCTAGAAGCAATTTCTCTCAATTTATTTTTATGCCACAGGCCCACAGCTTGTCGAATCATTATCAGACGATGCAGTTTCCGAAAAACTAAAGTTCAATTTAGGCAAAAGTCAGTGACGAAACATCACAACTTTATAGATGGGAAGAAAAATACAATTGCTACCCAGGAGGCTGCGACCATATCATACAGTTAAATGCATACGTGGTTATATAAACAGGAAACTACATCCGTCTGCGTGATCGTCTCCCGCTCACATCAACACAGTCCAGGTAATTGAGCCCTTGGTTCCTGCTAGCACTCCTCTTTCGGCAAGCTGAACCAGAGTCATCATCCACGACAGCTACAGTTTCCAAGAGCTCCGCGAGCACAGATGGGCAAGTGGCCTCCAAGTAGTTGAATCCTTCAGTCTGCATCACAGCTGCAAGTAGATGTAGGCTTTGGACAATAAGAAAGAAACTGTGACTACTGCAATGCAACAGTTATCTGACAAAAGGAGGAATAAATTGAAAGGTCAATGTACCAGACCAATATTGAACCCTCCATGCATCAAAGAGATAAAATATTAAATGCATTTGACTCGATTCAATATAGTATAGCATCTTATGATGTCTTCGGTTCACAATGAAATTTATTCTCTTAGTAGAATAGACAAGGAAGAAATATTCCTTAGTCTCGTTCATAAAATTATTCTTACGTTTAAACATGAAAGTAGTTTTTAGGACAGAAAATTGTTTGACTCATCTAATTCATACTTTATTAGTCCACCCTCCAAGTTTGACAGACCCATCTGTCCTAGCATGCCCCATGGCTGGGACCAACTAGTTTGGCTCACTCAGCTAGCAGCTGCTGACTAGCTGAACACTGCCTACCCAATCCGCCAAGCCCATCCCACTTGACCAATTTAACTGCTTAGCCCAACAAATCCAGCTTACCAACCTGATTGAACTACATGGTTTGTTAAGTTTGACTTGACCAGACTGATTGATACTTCCAGGCCATCTGAACTACCCAATCCATTGGACCATCCGACCTGAACAACCCATCTTATCTGATCAACAAGCGCCAGACCTGCTCAACCTGCATGATCCAGTCAATGCACCGAATCACTTGACCTACTTGATTATCGCCTGATAAGCCTACCCAAACCACATCTATAATATATATATTTTTGGGGTGGTCGAGTAAAGAAAGAATATGTACTATTTGAAAATTTGAATAAATAAGCAACCGTTATTCTTATGTCTGCAGAAGTGCAATTCCATGGAAAAATTCCAATCATCACAACTTTTACTTGTAGGGGGAAACCAATATACATAATATATGCAATAAATATTCAGATTGATCATCTAGAAGCTGCTATCAGCTTTAAATCTGAAAATTGATTACACTAACATAAAATAAAAAGAAATTATCTTACTGAAATAAGAAATTTATTTATCATAAAAGTTAAAACTTACCTCCCAAGTTCTCTCGGACAGCAATAAATTTGAGACACACATTTTTCAGTTGAACACATTGGTGTTGTTCTGCAAGAGCTAAGGTTGTTGCTACTGTATCTGCAGTGATCCCATCACACAATTTCACTTCACATAACAACCTCAGCCTCTCTAGACCATATCTATCGGCGGCAGCCAATAAATGTTGTATTATTATTGTGGACGTGGACATAGAAACTGAACCAATTAATTCAAGAGCATCAGGGAGTTCATCAGAATATATAAAACTAAGCATGGCCTGCAACACAGAGAAGAATTCTAGTTAAAAGAGAGTTATGATTTAGCTTTGCACTTACTAGTCATGGGCTATTATTCTGTGAGAAAATTTGGTAGGAAAAAAAAGTGTAGGAGATGGATGCAAATTCACTACTTAATCAAACTTCAAATTAATGAATTAAGAGGAAGACTGAAAAAAATCAGCCCAAACCATCCGTGCAAATGTCTGAACAGCCAACAACACTTACAAGAGGACCATGGTCATAGGACCAAGGTTAAATCTTGCAAGATAAAAGCTTCATCTGGACCAGATCAGTCTTCAGATAGTCCCATTTAGTTCATGACATGGAGTGAAAAGAGCTGCAATATCCAGTTTCAGCTCTCACCAGTCACGTTCAATGTAAATCCTTCTTCCCTCTTTTTAACCACACAATTCTTTCAGTAATCTCTAAATATCAACTCTCTCAAATCTCTCAACCCAGAAATCTCAAATTAATGCTTTCATAAAAAATAGAAATCATTCAGCAGAAGCATATATTAAGTTAATCTATTTTGCTTCAAGCTACCATGATTAGATTTAAGTTTATTTACTATCATAATACACAATTTTTTACAATTTAGGAGCAATTAGGAATCTAAATTTAATCATGGATCTGGTTGAAATGCATCAGATTCATTCATGACTTCTGCAGGATGAGATCTGATTAATTTTGACAAGAATCAATATATTCCCAAGATCTGATTGGATCAAACTTCATGCTCAAAGAGGTTATAATTCTCAGTCATTCAGAAACAAAATTTCATGTATGAAGAACCAGGGGAGGGCCTTGAATGCCCACAATTCTAGTCTAGATTATTAACACAAGAAAGCCCTTCTATTTTGGAACCTCTTTTTTTTTTTTTTACTTCTAGGTCATGCCTTATTTTCAATTTTTAGTAAACTTAATCTGGGGAACCATCTGCAGATGATCATGCAAACTCGACATGTTGTATAGGAATTTGAAACCTTGGTTCAAACAACTTGAAACCTTGGTTCAAACAACCATAGATAAAAATACATATTACAGAAAATCAAGAAAGTCTACAATGAGATGTTAGTACCCTATTAATTAATAGTTTGTTAAAAATGATACATTTTGATTCATAGATTTACCACAATGTCTTAGATAATTATTTTGATATGAGTATGCTATCAACTTCAGCAAGGATATATATATCAAAGGTCATCCCCCAAATTTAGGCAAACACCAAGATCAGTACTAAACGTCTTCAAATTAAAAGACAAGAACTTGAGAGAACATTATTATAACTTGTTGTAGAGAATTCATATACATGAACAAAAGCATAAGCCCATTAATATTGAAATAGCCCTATTATTAGAAAAGGCCTAACAAGAATCCTTCAACCAAAGCCTAATCAGTCCAGATTCAAACAAGATGAGTTTGGAGATGCCACAATATGCATAGTCAATCCGGCAGTTATTTCTACACCTACATTGTACCATAAAAATTGATGGAAAAGTAGTACACATTCCCATATTTGAAGAACAAGCAAAGGGATTGAACAACACTAGAGAATTCTTTTTCTGTATAAATCACACATATGGAGGGAATTCCTTCAATCTGGAAAGAGAAATGGAAAAGAGAATCATAAGTCCATCAACCATGAGGTGAACAATGATTACATATTTTCTTTTATTCCATGAAAAAATGCCCTAGAAAAAAAATACTATGATATAATTTATATGTTTAGCAAAGAAAAATACAGTTTCAGGCTACCACTTCTTATATATAAACAAGAATAGCATTTATTTTATCCAACATTTCATCGTAATGTGAGACAGTACACTTCAAAAACGTTCCAGGATGTAAACTTAGAAATTGTGATGTGATTACCTTGAACACAGGAGGTTCCACCTCATCTACAACTATTTTATTCACGTCAGGATTCCCAATAAGACCAAAGAATTGAGCATTAAATACTGGAGAGCGAGCAGCAAGAATTTTCTTGTGCGCTTGAAATGTTTCATCCCCAACCTGGAAAACTATGTCAGAGCCAATGCCAGATTTTAGTAACTCCTTTAGGCATTGACCTAAGTCTGATGATGGTACATTGATGGAAAACTGAGTTGGTGTTTCAATACGATTTCTAACAACACCCACTGTGCAATGCATGACCAAACAATCATCCCTCAGATAGTCTGATGTTTCTAAAGCTGTTCTTCTGTAAAATCTCTTATATCCCCTAGTAAAATGCAAACAACAACAACAAGAATATGAATCTAACAACATGAAGAATAGCCATAGTGTGATAATTACATTGGCAGGAAGAAAATAAATCGGAAAGACAGTAAAAAAAAATTAGAAGTTTGATAGAATGTTATGGTTGAGTGGTCTGCTAGAATGGTGGAACCACAAACTGAAGACAAATATTGGAAACATATGTCTAGCAACAAGAAAGAACCTCATGATTTGAGATTAACTGGGAAAAACATTTCAAGGGTAATATCAAAAGATGGCAGGATTGAGAATATTGTATGGAATGGAAGCCCAGAAGGACTTGGAAAAGGGACAACTCGAAAACATGTTTCTTGACATCCAACAAAGAACCAGAAAAGAGCATTGTTCTATTGATGAGATATTCACAATATAGAAACGGATTGAAATATTAGATCTGACTGTTCAGATGGTACATAGTAGAAATAGAGGCATAACTAAAAGAAAGATAGAAGACAAGAAAATATGAGAAACAAAATGACTCTATTTAGAGACATGACTAGTAGATAAATAAAAATTAAATCAATAAATACAACTTGAAAATGTTGGATAGAAATAATTTTGCAAATTCAGTGTATTTTTACAATAATTCGAAGGATTATAATGAAATAATATTATTTCACTTTCTTACGAAATTACTCATAAGAACGAGACTGATGTGCACTGTATATCACCAATATGTATACTGTGAGCGTTAGAATTCATATGCTCATGCATTCAGAATGACATCCCAGAGTCTCTCAATCATTGCACTTGAAAAGAGTCAATAGTATTTAAAAATAAAAGAGTAAGTGTTAAAGAGTAAAATGAAACAATCTTAGCTAAACTCAATCCACACATCTCAGTTTCCTATTGTGGGGCGAGAATCACTTTGCTATATACTCTAAGCCTCTGCAAGATTATTCAAATAAACAAGAATTGGAGTATATAAAAAATGATTAACTAGGTAAATCGGGATGAATTGTTATACACTGGAACACGGAAGTTTTCTACCGCCGCCAGGGTAAATCGGAAAGCGCTCGCGGCATAGGCCAGAAGCCCAGCATCCCGTGGCACATCCCGTTTGGAGAAAAAATCCGGGATCGAACCGCGGGTACCTGGGTGACAACTTGACGACCTTCCGCTAGCCCATATCCCCGGCGGCAAGAATTGGAGTATATAGATAGTAGACAGAGGGGGGAAAGTCAAACATTGGTAGTAACATCGGCCTGGCAGCATCAGAATACTTTAAAAGGGGGAAAAAAGTATATATATGTATATATTAACGAGCGAGATTTAAATTTCCAGAGATGCAACACAGGACCTACCACATACTCCCCCTATACTTGAGCGTGTACGGCCCACCCTCCAGCGCCCGCTCAAAATGACTGTGCACCTTGTGGTTCCCCTTTCCGCTCTGGTCGAGCATGGTGAGCTCGAAGAGTGCCCGGACGTCGGTACCTTCGCTAGCGAGGGCGATGAAGACCGACACGTAGAGGGAGTTATCCTCGGGGTTCTTCCCGTCGGGGTAGAAGTAAATAGCCCACTGGTAACCTCCCACCTGGAAGGTATCGCTGGACATGTACTTCCCCGGTCCCATCCCCTTGGCCAGCGAGAACCCTTTGATGGTGTACTCGTGCGAGCCGTTCACGGTCTCGCAGATTGATTTGGAGCGGGATACATTGAGCCCGTTCTGCTCTCCATCACCGACCTTCTTCTCCTCCTCCATTTCATTCCAGAGGCCGAAATTGGAAGGTCTTGCGTCCGCTCCGGCCTCCGGTGGCGAATGAACCCTAACCCTAACCAAAGGTCCTCCCGACTTCCACGCGAATCCGCGGAGGATGAAAATACGCCGGGATCTGGAATCGATCGGGTAGGAGGATATCGCGGGGGCGAAGGGATGGAAGTCGATCGGAGCGGAGAGGGGGAGCGGGGAAAGCGAAGATGCCGACGAAGGGAGATGGCGAGTTAGGTGAAGGGGAAGGAAATCAAATGGCCGACGGAGGACAATTATAAATAGCTAACCACTATATGAGAGAGAAGGAAAAAAAGCAAGATGGAATTGAAGTGTGCATCTTGAAATTAGAGAGATATAAACTAACAACAGCTTCCAAATTTGTTCTTGATGAATTTCATTACGTTTAATCACATGTCAGTAGTATATTTTAGAACGCTTAATCCGCTGGTCCGCTGGTGTAACCGAGTTGTATTCGGCCAGGATTCGTCATCAGGCATGATACTATTTCAAATTATCTCAGGTCACTTATTCAAGAAGATCTTTGGCTAAGACTCGATCAATGTAGGAGTCATATGGCTGGTTCAAAACTCGATCAATGTAGATGTCCGACCTGCCCAGTTAGGACGACTTCCGGCAGGGGCGGATCCAGGATTTTAAATTAGAGGGGGCTGCAGAATGAAAAAACTTATCAATCGTAACAGATTTTTTCATTTGAAGTATATAAAACCTTTAACAATGAAAACTCAA
>JBAMIB010000109.1:7674512-7692675 GCA_037177415.1 Kaempferia rotunda | reverse complement strand
ACAACATTTCTAGTAGTGACTCTTGGAACCCCAAACCTTAGAAAAATGATTTTCTTAAACATCTCAATGACAGTTCTTGAGTCACAAGTTGGAGATGCAATTGCTTCGACCCATATGGAAACATAATCAACCGCTAAGAGAATATACTTGTTCCCGCCAGACGAAGGAAATGGTCCCAAGAAGTCCACTCCCCAAACATCAAAGAGTTCAACCTCTAAAATATAATTATGAGGCATTTCAATTCTTTTAGTAATGTTTCCGGTCTTTTTGTAATTATCACCGGACTATACATATACCCTAACATCTCCGAACAATTGTGGTTAAAAGAATCCCGCTTGAAGGATCTTAGCTGCAGTTTTTGAAGCCCCTAGATGTCCACCATAAGGGGAAGAATGACAATACTCCAGAATATCTTTGAGTTAATCCTCGGGCACACATCTTCGATAAATAGTATTTCCGTACTTGCTATAGAATAACTTCGCCTCCCACACATATCACTTTGCATCGGCAAGAAACCTCTTTTTTTTTTTTTTTTTTTTTTGCACAAAAGATAAATTCATTGGAAGAATTACACCAACTAAGTAGTTGACAAGTCTGCATACCATGGAGTGTTAATACATGCAATAGACAAGAGATGCTCATCTGGAAATGTATCAATAATAGAATCTTCATCCTTTCTCTCGCCATTCTTAATTCGAGAAAGATGATCCACAACCACATTCTATGACCCTTTTTTATCTCTAATTTCCCAGTCAAATTTATGCAAGAGAAAAATCCATCAAAGAAATCTGGGTTAGACATCTTTTTTGCTAAGTAAATACTTAATAGCTAGATAATCAGTATATACAATAACCTTGGAACCAATTAAATATGCTCTGAATTTGTCAAAGGCAAATACTATTGCAAAGAGTTTTTTTTTCAGTTGTTGCATAATTAACTTGAGCTTCATCCAGAGTTTTATGAGAGTTTTACGAGCATAATGTATGTCATGAAGAATTTTGTCTTTTCTTTGCCCAAGAACAACTCCCACGATAAAGTCACTAGCATAACACATGGTTTCAAAAGGAAGGTTCCAATCGGGAGCCGGAATCACTGGAGCAATGATAAGAGCTTTTTTTTTTTTATCTTTTTGAATGCCTCTAAACAATCCTTATCAAAACAGAATTTTTCTTCTTTTAATAACAGATTAGTCAGAGGTTTTGCAATTTAGAGAAATCACTTATAAAGCTTCGATAAAATCAAGCATGACCCAAAAAACTACTTGCATCCTTCACATTAATGGGTGGCGAAAGTTTCTCAATAGCTTCAATTTTTTGCTTTATCAACTTCAATATCTCTTTCAAAAATTTTATGCCCCAACACAATACCCTCTTGAACCATGAAGTGACACTTTTTCCAGTTCAAAATTAGGTTAGTTTCTTCACATTGATGTAAAGCCTTAGACAAATTTGCTAGACAAGTGTCAAAATCCATCCCATAAATAGAAAAATCTGAAAAGATAAAAAAATCATAAACAAGTATGAATTTAAACTACAAAACAAGAATGAAAGAACAAACCATTAACACACATTGTTTATGTGGTTCGGAGATATCTTATGATATACCCACAAGTGTAAGGAAATATCGAAGTAATATAAAAGATTATCATATCCACAGGGAATTGAGTTCTAAGCACTAGTAGGTGTGCTCACGTGGATTAGCTAGATGAAACTATGTAATATGACTGAAACTATGTAAAAGCACGTAAGAACTAGCAAATGAAGAAGCAAAAGAAAGAAGAAACAAGGAAACTAAAGTCTAAGGGAGTGTCTTGAGTGTGAGTTTCATTGTGTCGGACCCATGACTTCCTAATAGTAACTCCAACTTGTACAGTACCCCGAGTATTAGGGAACCAGAGGTAAAATCTTCAACATAAACAGACTCCAAGGATCAACATATATATCATTCCAATGGAAATACATGAACTCTTATTGGAACAGAAGATTTAGTAGCCTCCAACTTATTATCACATTCCAAAATAAACAAATAAAGGAGAAGAAGAAACTAATTTATTAGAATGCTTCTAAAGACCCTCGGACAGTGTGTTTGCGTTCTATCTCGTCTCCTCGGCTATTCCACCTCCACATCCCCTAACACGTCCTTTGCCACATCATTAACACCTGCATCATTAGTATTGTGAGTCCAGGAACCCAGCAAGCACATTCCACAAGTAGTTAGATGACATGGTTAGCAAAACATAACGTAAGGAGGAATGCAAGTTTCCAATATATTGAAAGAATAATACCTATCTGTACCTAGAAGTATACTTAAGAGAATTAGAGGAATACTTAAGTAAACATTGGACTTCCCTTACCATAACCGAGTACAATATCCTAGGCCCACTCTTGCATTAAAGGAAATCCTACCCAAAACACAAGCAGAAATAGCATTGGTCGATAATGAGGTAAGACTTCCTTTCTCCTTCAATGTAAAGCAAGTATACATATATGAACCCACTTACTGGAAATGAACGTTGCACATCATAAAGCATAAGTGTCCTTTCAAAAAAAACAAAGGGAACTATATATGAACATACTTATCCAGTTTAGGTGTTAGTCAACCATGGTAGGACATTCTTTCACTTAAAAGAAACCTAACAAACCTAGCTTACTAGGAATGAACATGTGGCATAGGTGGTAACCATCATTTTGAGCACATTCTTTTGATCTTATCATTTTGATTTGGAAGTGCCCTCCCTGGATCTCATCCCAGGGCACCAATCCCGTATTGTCAACACTTATGCCCTAGAAATAAACATGTGGCATAAGTGGTAACCATTGTTTGAGCACATTCTTTTAATCTTTTCATTCTGATTTGGAAGGGCTCTCATCCCAGGGCACCAATCCCGTATTGTCAATATTCATGCCCATGTTCATCGATCACCCATACAAAGAAAAACATAACTTTAACATATTTAGCACACTAATAAACATGCACAGTTCGCACACCGAGGTGAAGAATCTGTACAAAATTCAAGACATTTCATAGTTAATCAAAGTATCATAGACACATAGTGTAAGATTGGCTATTTCATCAACAAAAAGGAATAATTAACCCCTAAATTGGAATTAAATCCATTATTATTTCTATCCTCAAGTTTCTCAACCACTACCCATAAGCAAGGAATTGGCAAAAATCATAAACGTGCATAACAATCCCATGTCAAGCTTCAAATCTAACCCACCACGTCTCAACAAATTTAAGAAAATAGTATTTCATCAAATCCAAAATTCTTTTCCTAGAAACCATCGACATCCCGAAACCCTCCGCTAGATAAAAATCCAAAAGGAAACACAATCTCTGTTATCTCACTTCCTAGTTCTACCAACAAATAAAACAACCCAACCAACCAAGGCCACAGATTCATGGAGAAACCAAAACTTTTCCTCAGATTTGAAATAGAAATCGAACAAGATTTAGCATCAAAACAAGGACAACATCGCCAGCCAGTCTAGAGAAAATCCTTATCCGTACATACAAGGGGAAAATACTTGCCTTTCCTTTGCCGTCGAAAGCGCTTGCACCTGTGGAAGTTGTGCCGCCGTCGATCCCTCTCCAGTGCCGACCCCCTCTTCCCCTTGCCTCTTCCCCTCTCTTACTCACTGTTTGGGAGGAGGTGAGGGAAGGGTATGTAAAGGGAAGGTAATGTTTACTCTTATTTGGGAAGGAGGTAAACAAATGAGGCGAGGGGGAAAGGGAAAAGTTTTACCCTCCCTTACCCCTAAAATGAATTATTTCCTTATACCCCAATTTGGGGTATAAGGAAGTTACCCTCCCTTCCTTCCCTTTTCTTCCCTTCACTTTCCTTTAATGAACCTCCTCTCACCCCATTCAAATAGAGGTAAGTTACTCAGGGTAATTATGGAGAGAGATTTTTAAAAATAAATTAATTTTAATTTAAAATTTTCTAAATCCATCGATTTATTTTTATGAAACTAACTGATCCACATTATTGAAAATTTTAATATTTTTTTTATAACGAGAGTTATAAAAATTTAACAGTAGTGTTGGTTAGTCATTATCATTGTCAAGTCTTATAATAAATTCGTGACATGTTTTATTAAAATTTTATAAATTTAAAATTTTATTATTCTTAATTTTTACTGTAGATATGAGGTCTTAGGATTTTTTAAAAAATATTGTTTTTGATTGGACGGAGGATAGAAGAAGGTTATTTTAATAATATAGTATATAATTTGGGTATTATAGCGACTTGTTTGCCACAAACAATAAAGAAGACAGCTCAAGCAACTTCAACAAACCATTTGGTCTTTTCATTCTTTCCCTTTTCTTAAGGTTCGATCGCTCTTCCAATCAAGATCGTTTGGCACGAAGAAGAACCCAAGATGTAATTTTGATCCTCCACGAGCCTCCGCCCTTCTCATTTTCCTGTGAGATTCGATCCCTTCCTCTTATTTTCTGCTGCAATTTTTTTTTTTTTTTCAGTTAGTAGCAGCAGTATAATAAAAAGTTCGCCTTTTTATGTGGTTTTCTTGTTCTATGTTGTTGGTGGTTGTTGACTGAATAAGAGAGTGTTCTTGTCGAGGATTCAGAAAAGAAAGTAGTGTTTTTGGAGCTCCGAGATCAAGGACAGGATTTCTGGGTAGGCAGACATGCGTAGGGTTAGGGTTTCGTCCCACCTGTCTCCTGTGCACAAGCTTGGGGATTCCCAAATGAAGTTGACTCCTAAGTTTAGATTGGCCGTCACCCCCTCACCTTTGCCCTATTTTCCGGCTCCGGAGATATCGAAAGTGTCCGAAGAACTTGCCACGGAGTCACTTCCCCTGATCCCTGGCCTTCCTGATGATGTCGCCTTGAACTGCCTCCTCAGGCTTCCCGTGGCCGCCCATGTGTCGTGTCGTCTTGTATGCCGGCGGTGGCTCCGGCTGCTTGCCAACAAAGAGTGCTTCTTTAGCCAGAGGAAGGCTCTAGGGTTCAGCGACCCCTGGCTGTTCACCTTGGCCTTCCACAGGTGCACTGGGAAGATCCAATGGCAGGTCTTGGACCTCACTCACTTATCTTGGCACACTATTCCAGTCATGCCGTGCCGGGATCGCGTTTGTCCTCGTGGGTTCGTGTGCACTGCCATCCCACCGAACGGCACGCTCCTTGTCTGTGGGGGACTGGTCTCCGACGTAGATTGCCCTCTCCACTTGGTGTTGAAGTATGAGATTCACCGAAACCGGTGGACAGTAATGAGTCGGATGCTCACTGCAAGATCGTTCTTCGCGGGCGGAGTGATTGATGGACGGGTCTATGTCGCCGGAGGGTATAGCACAAACCAGTTTGAACTGGACTCGGCGGAGGCACTCGACCCTGTGAATGGGAATTGGTGTCCCATTGCAAGCATGGGCATGAACATGGCCTCCTATGATTCTGCCGTGTTTGACGGAAGACTGTATGTGATTGAAGGTTGTGTATGGCCATTTGTGTCCTTCCCTCGAGGGCAGGTCTATGATCCAAAAATCAACATTTGGGAGACGATGCCCGTCGGAATGCGAGAAGGGTGGACGGGTTCCAGTGTTGTCATATCCGGACATCTGTTTGTGATCTGTGAGCTCGAGAGGATGACATTGAAGGTTTACAACCCCGAGTCAGACTCTTGGGATGCTGTCGACGGAGCTTCCATGCCCAAGCAAATTCACAAGCCGCTGTCGGTAACCTCCATTGGTTCAAAGATTGTGGTGGTTGGTCGAGAGCTTCATGTGGCTATTGGCCAAGTGGATGATGAGGGTTTCTACAGCGCCGACGGAAGAACAAAGAAGCACAAGTTTGCTGTTCGGTGGCGAGTAGTGGATGCGCTGCCGGAGTTCAGTGACTTGACACCGTCCAGTACTCAGGTTCTGTATGCTTGATATGTATATGATGACACAATAAAATGCAAAGCCTTGTACAGATGTAAATTATATGCCTGGTTCCTCTCCTTGTATCAATTATGCTCGATGAAATTTGTAATATCTTCTCGAACATAATCGTTTGAATTCCAATTTTGTTGTTGTCGTCGTCGTGAGGATTACTTTACTTTGTCGTAAATTATGATATGGATTGAGGTTGGTTGGCATTAAATTTAAGGAGCAGGTCGAGAATGGTGGTTGGAGTAAAACTTGAGTCGATATCAGTTACAAAAGTCAGAGTGTGTCTTTTTTTTTTTTTGGTCCAAATCCTCAAAGATGAAGGACGTTCTTTTTTATTTTTAATCAAAGGTGCTTCATCCCATAAAATAATACATCTACCTTCCGGAGAGGAGAGCATACATGGTGAATTTACTTGATGTAGCTCAATGGTTGTATCCGTTATATTCAAACATTCAACAGAGCAAGATATCTAAGAGAAGTAGGCAAAGTTAACAAAAAGGTTATTTTACATGGGGTTACTAACTCTGCATTTGACGCCTCCCAACGGGACAAATAAAAATTCGATGTCAAAATTGTGAATCTCACTGATGGAGGGAGGAAGAGTTACTAATGAAGACCTGAAAACTAGAAACTTCAGGTGATGTTTCCGTTGAGTTTTACCGTAAAATTTTTGACATTCCCCGGTATCAAAAGAATATATAACCATTGGGCATGTAAGCCTTTGAGTTTGGAATAGTCTTCTTATGTCCAACCATCATCCAGTTGCAGCATATTAAGGCTGGATAACCAAAAATTTATTTAGATTTGAGATAGATAATTACAAATCAAAATATACATTACAAAAAAAAACAAAACTTTCAATGCAAAATTCCAGACATGGGTACTAGGAACAATACCTTAATCCATATTCAAGGATCCAAAAGAGGTGTTTCTTGACTAAAAGATCTTAGGCGTTCAATCAGGCGCTCCTTTAGCGATTCGGGAATTTGCAATATGAAAGTCTTCTTTGCATCACTTATCAATTGTTGCCTGCATTAAGATAGCAAAGCAAAATCATTGTCTTTGTGTTAAATCATTGTATTTAGCAATCAAATAATTAAAAAAAAATATTTTACAACCATCAGAATGACAATAAATACAGCAGTAACATACGAAACCAATCATGAATATACCATGTTAAATATTACAATTCACAACAGGCATCACTGAGTAGTAGGCACAGTCACAATAGAGTTAGAATGTAAAATAAACAATATCTCGAAATTGGAAATTTCCTCAATAGGTATATCCTAATTCATGTTTGCAAAATTACAGTAGATGTTTACCTAATCGAACTCTTATCATAAGATGTGTCTGCGGCTTGCATGCAGAGTCTTTTTTTAGCTCGCATAAAGTCTTGAACTTTATCTACCCATCCACAAGAGTGCAATTCGGAAGAGGCTTCTTCAGAAAGCCTAGAAAGCAGTATCATGATAAGCAGAGACAAGCAAGCACAATACAAGATCATGTATCGCAACAGCAACTTTTGGTGATGCCACCGGACCGACAATATGGAAAATATTTACACCTAAACTTTTCATGATCCCACTGGACCAACAATATGGAAAATATTTACACCTGGTTCCAACTAGTAGATATTTTGGTTTATGATGGAACAAACAATGGCACTACCAAATGAAAAACGAGGGCACAACAGAGAAGAAGAAATACTCACAGTTCTTTGAACTTTTCAATTTCTCGAGAATGCCTTTTCTCACATGACAACTGATTCTTGCATGAGCTATTTTCCCTTGGCAAATCAGCGAAACCATTTGACCTCGTATCTGGATTTTCTCTGCTTTTCATATTGTGTACTTCTGAATTAACTTTATGATGCTTATCAATCAGTATTTTAGGTGACCTGGAATTACTAGAACCTTTTCTGATAGCTCCTGCCGACTCAGTGTCCTCTGTGTTTGGGTGTCTATCTGATGGATGACAACGCGCATTTCCATTTGGCCAAAGTGGCACATGCTTATTTTGTTGCCTGACTATATCAGGAGATAAGTCCACATTAGCTGCATCGAAATTAGAAACTGTCAATGTCTCAAATTTTTGTAACGTCTTATTTTCACAAAAGGAATTACATGCATGTGTTGTTGTGTCTTCCCCAATAGCTCTTTTTTTCTGAATATTAAAGTTCCCATGAGATGAAATAGCTTTACTGTTCTTCAGCAATGCAGAACCATTATTCGTAGAAGATGCCCCGTTGGTATTAGCGATCATTGGTTTTAAAGTTTCTGCAGTCTTTTGGCTTTCAACACTGCTACCATTTACAATATAAGGTTTGAATCCATTGCAAGACAAAGCAGATTTGTTTGGCTTTGGGGAACAATTAGTGCGAATATAAAAAAGCATGTAAACCTTCTCAGACAAAACTTCTTGTGAGTTTGAAAGTGAAATATGGGCATCATTACAACAGAACCATCGACCAGAATCATCCTGTTAAGGTAAATAAAATAAAACATGAATAAATAAAGTTAGCACTAATACACATCCAATAGAATGTCAAAGATTGAATATGCTATTTAACAAGTTGCTACCTTAATGTAAGCATAATAATGTCCTGATTCTGGTGAGAAACCTGAGTGTACTATACATCCAAAAAGACTGTACTCCGGCTCCGGATCCTGTGATTTAATAACTCAAGTTTAGAAAAATGAATAGCCTTGACAAAATTGCTTGGTCTAAAGGTTACACTTTCCAGGTTTATATTCATAGCCCATCAGGAAAGGGCAGAAGGGCAATTGGTCATTTCTATAGCAAAAAAAAAAAGGAGATAAATTCTAAGACAATTGGCATACCAACCCATACAATTCAAGTAATCTACACACTGATGGATACTTCCTCTATTGCATCTCCCAAATGATGCCACTTAGGAAACTAATTGTTCAAACCACGGAGCAACTTTGCAAAAGATCTAATAAACTATAAAATATCTTCTGAAGTAGTTGCAGGAGAGTGTAGTAACTAGAGTCGTCCTTCTGTTTGTGGGAGAAGTTGAGAGGTCCAAGAAGAAAAATGGTCAATAAACTTTACTGCCTAATCATATTAGTATTCACTCTTATTAGGGCTATAAATGAGTCTAGCTTTGTGTTGTTCAAGCTTATTTAATAAAGTAATTGAGTCAAGCCTAAAATCAACCAAGCTACTAAAAGATTGTTCATGCTTGGGTTCTTTTCTTTTTCTGCAACTTAAGTTTGGTTCAAGCTGGACTTAAGCTTAGTTTGTTTTGATGTCATCGAGCTCATAATTCAAGTTTATTTGATTGTTTGAAATGTTTACATTTTAAAACATTTTTGATTGGTTAGTGATCTTGATATTGCAAGTTTGTTTGTTCATTTTGATAGTTTCTTTGATTATTTACAAATTTAATAAAAAAAATTATTATGAATATGGTTCACAAATTTTATCCGTAGATATTGTTCGTTAATATTATTCATAAACAATTCACAATTTTTATTCACGAACATTAATGAGCCAAACACGTGTTCAAGCATCTTTATTTAGTTTAATGAGTTTGTTCATTTAATTAACCTTGTGTATATTAGACGAACATATACCAGCTCTCACCAAATTGAACTAAGCTTGCTCACAAACGTTTAGTTCATTTATAGCCCTAATTATTATTGATATAAACTTCCATAACAAACACTTTGATGTTGTCTAAAAGATATTTAATCATTTAAAAGCATTACTATCAAAATTCTACTAAAAGGAAAAGTATATTTATAGCTCACATACTAAAGGTTTATGTCCCATTCATAGAAAACGTTAAACTCAATTCTTAGAACTACATGATCCACAACACTTAAGCCCTAGACCAATCTTAATGACTACATCCTCTCCCACTTCCAGCTTGCTATTAAAGACGTCACTCAGCCACTCAGTAATAATCTTCCACGTTTAAGATTCCAGACATTCATGCCTAGAAAGAGGCATGTGAAGCACTGCCTAGTAATCAAAGGAATTCTCAAGGTTTCTTAAAATAGAACCAACAACTGGAGACTTGATTTGTTAGTCAGTAGTGAACGATCACCACCAATACGAAGCATATATTGACCTCCATGCAGATCATGCTGAAAACAACTTTGGCTCAGAACTTGAAACTAGTGTACAAAGACTAGCCTGGTTTGCAAGATTAAAAATGGTTTAGATCATAGTTGGAAAAATCAGTATGGCTGAGTTGGATACAGATTGGCTGTGCTCAATCTAACATTTCCCAATTAATTGGGTACATGATCAAGACCCTAAGAGTTAAAGTGGAAAGGCCAGAAAAACATCTGACTAGTTAGATGTCCATGTACATTGAAAGAAAAAAGCTTAAAACAGCAAGAATCAGATGTATCAGTTTTGAATCGTGGAACTTTAGAGGACGATATGAAACATGGGAAGATGATTAAATCAAGAAGAAATTGTATATCATATTAGGATGCTTCGACAATTTAATATCAATATCCTATATCTTTCATAAGAGGAAACTTGCCAGAATTTCTGAGAGATGCTGCATTCTATCTAATAGATAAGTGCTACTACAGACCTAGAAACAAATGATGGAAGAAATGGTAACCATATCAGAAACACTCCATGGGGAATTCTAGACTCATGAGTACCTAAGGGTTGGTTTGTGCTTGTTCAAGTGTTATAGACACCTTTCAAGCATCGATCAAAACTCAGAAAGTAGATCAAGCCATATAAAGTCTATGAAGTCTGAACCAAATTGGTATGTTAGGTAACAAGACCAACAATCCAAAACATGCAGTAGGGTGAACCATCAGTGCTAAAAGCATTATAGACCATTTTAACTAGCATTGATTGGCAATAATCTAATAGTTTGAGAGAAGTTGTGGATACCTTCACTTATGTGCTTATTACGTTTGGTCACTACCAACTCTACATAAAGACACTACTGCTGAGAATAATTCATTCAATTGTCACAATTGAATATAACTACGAGTGCAGCATAAACTAACCTGACTTGTATTGGACATGAACTTTGAAAGCCCAAGAAGCTCATCAAAATCAATGTTTCGATTAATCTTCCCACCATGTACGCCTTCAAATCTCTATAGGAAAATGAATTTTACCTTTGAGAGTCCCATGTAATAGAATTATTATATTTTTAGGTAGAGAAAAAAAACAAAATTATCACCTTAACTTGGATGACTAGAACATTTGGTGCTCGAAGTATAAACATCTGTTTCTTGGCTACCGATAGTTTTTTACAACTGAAAGGAAGGAACAAAAACCAAATAAATATATCTGACATAGTTTATAGTATTATGCTAGAAATAAATGACATAATGACTCTTTTACTTGCTGCAGCTGTACTTATTGTTGCCATCCAATACTTCAAGCTGAAAGAATCGAGCTAGGGCATCCTTCAGGGAATTGCTCTGGAAAACATCGAGACAGATGTCCATAATCTCGTCCACCTTGTTCGAATCCTCCTTGCAAGCGAGGCACTTCACCTGACTCAGCAACGCCCCTCCAAAAATCTCCTTCATCACCGTGCTATCCCCAGAGCGCTCATCAACCTTAGAATCTCCATTAACGACCCCTCCACTAGCTCCACAAGTCACAACCACCACTTTGCTTGTGGATCTTGATGCAGGCATTATGGCATGCGTCAATCACATAGCGAAGGAAAGAATCTTGGATGGCGCTTCGGTGGTATTCGCTCCGTCAAGAGTGAGGGATCGAGAGATCTGCCGCTCGAGTATGCAGAATGGGCACTCCTCCCGATTCGCAAACACCGACTTGCCTGCAAAGCAAACAAAACCATAATTAGTTCTCCAAACAACAAACAAACAAAGGATTTAAATAAAATTTCCGAAAGAAAACTAGGGCAAACAGATGGGGCACAGCGGGGGCTAGGGTTTACAGAGTGAGGAATGGCGGAAGGAGAGGCAGAACTGGGCCAAGGGAGGGGTGTAGGTGAGGCACTGGAGAAGGCTATTTAGGTAGCAGGAGTTGCCCAGGTTTTTTAGGCCGAGAGGGGCGGCGTCCCCCTTTGCGGTAGCGCGCGTGCCATGTCATCTGCAGAGCCATCAACGACCGCCGAGGCGGCCAGCGAAAGCGGATCCAGTAGCGATTCCCCTTCTCGTCGACGCGCTGCAATCCTCCTCCGTCCTATCTTCATTCGACCGCATCAATTCCGATGCCTCCGCCGCCACGTCTGCCGCGACAGTCCTCGGCACGGCAGATTCGTCGTGGTGCTCAATGACGCCGCTTGGCTCCGGAAGAAAGAGGAGGTTGAGAAGGCAGAGATAGGAGTGGACGCGGGGAGGAGGAGCGAGGCGGCGGAGCGAGAGACAGAGAAGCGACAGCCACGTTAGTGACGCGATCAGAGAAACGAAACGAAACGAAGAGGCGTTGATCATTTTCGAGCAGGTGGCCATTAAGTCGTTACTCTTTGGTGGATTGCATTAGTTTTAGCGTGCGTGTCGCGCATCGACGAGGGCTCACGTTCGTCTCGCCCGTTAGATGCACGCCACGCGTCCGTGAAGTATATACGAACATGAATAATGCTTCACACTGTATCATGCTAATCTTTTTTTAAAAAAAAAATTGTAAAATTATTAATTTAAACAAGTAGAAAAACATATTGATTACAGAGAAGGATAGGAGTCAATAATTAAATAAGTGATAACAATGAATATCTTAATAGTGAATTAGGACTGGTGTTTTGACATTATTAAAAAATTAAATAAGATTCACTCAAATTATTTTACTCAGAAAAATAAATCTGTTTATGAAAAACCCCAAACAATTTTTGAATATATTTTTTTAAAAAATAAGAAAAATAAAAATGAGTTAGACTAATTTCTCCACTAACTCGCCACTAATCTTTGTTTTGGTCAAATTGACGATGAAAAAGAGAGAGCTGACCTTCTTCGCCTCCGCCATGGCGGCCGGAATGCGACTTCCAGTTCCAGTTCCTTCTTCCATCCTTTTGCTGCTTTACATCACGATAGCGTACGCGTCCTCCGCGCCCAACGAGATCTACAGAGGATTTTCCGCCGCCCACGACGCTTCCTCCTACTCCCAGTTCCAGCCCCTTCTCGCCGATCCCACCGGTGTTTTCGCCCTCGGCTTCCTCCGCACCGAGCTCTCGAATCTCGACCTCGCCGTCCTCCACGTTGCCTCCTCCACGGCGATCTGGCGCGCTGCCGTGTCGCGGCGCTTACGCTGGGGCGCCTCCGTTTCTCTATATTTCAACGGATGTCTCGTCCTGTCCGACGACGAAACAGGGGTGCTCTGGTCGACTGCCCCGGTCGACGCCGGACACCGGGTGGTTCTCCTCGACTCGTCGAATATCCAGGTGCAGAAGCTGATGGCGGAGTCCGTCGTGGTTCTTTGGCAGAGCTTCGATTTTCCGTCCGATACACTCGTCCAAGGTCAAAACTTTTCCTCGGTTAGCGATCTTCTCTCTAGGGATCGAAGGTTCTCGATGAAATTGGGGGAGAGCTACTTCGCTCTTCACATGGTTTTACCCGGAGGAACGCCGTCGATTATGTACTGGAAGCACGGCGCCTTGGAAGCCAAGGCTCAGATCGTCCCCGGCGGGGGAGCTATTTACGCGCGGGTGGGCGAGGGGTTTTTAGGGATGTACCAAACCGAGATGGCCCCCGTCGACGTGCTCCCCTTCTACACCTTCAATCGGCGAATCACCGGACTGCGCCGCCTGACTCTGGAATCCGACGGCAACCTCCGCGCTTACTACTGGAACGGCTCCGTCTGGATCGAGGATCTCCGGGCGGTCGCCGGCCACTGCGAGATCCCCACATCCTGCGGCGCCTATGGGCTTTGCAATTCGGCCGATGGCGGATGCGGCTGCTTAAGGGGGGAGGGAGAATGCCCGCCGGCGGTCGCCGGCGACTTTTGCGCCGCCGGATCGAACGTTTTCGGCATCCTGAGAAGGCAGGGCGTCGACCTGGCGAACGACGAACTGACGCCGCATCGAAAGGTGGCGTCTTTGGAGCAGTGCGAAGACTCTTGCGAGCGGAACTGCAGTTGCTGGGGCGCAATCTACCACAACTCGTCAGGGTACTGCTATCGACTGGACTACCCGATCACTCTGGTGGCGGCGAACGAGAGGAAGGTGGGGTATTTCAAGGTGAGGGTGAGCGGCAGCGGCGGAAGGAGAGTGAAGAAGGCGATGCTGGCGGTGGGTGGCGTTTTGTTCACCGGAGCGGTGGTGGTTACTGGATACGTTGTGTGGAAGCTGCAGCGAGGGCGGAGGCCGGTGGCGTACACGGATCTCAATTCGACATCTTCTCAATTGATTGAGCTCTCCAGCTCGTCCAACAATGGCGAACGAGGATCTCAATTCGGTTAGGAATTCATGTTTGGAAGTGGTTTTAAATTATTTGTTTTTTTTCATTTTAGATTATTTTTATTTTTATTAAAAGTAAGCAAACTATAAATATTATATTTACAAATTATAAAAAAAAATTGAAAGACAGTTGAAAAAAAAGATGAATGTCTGTTCACCGGAGGCTGCCGAGAGCTAGTCTAGTAGTCTAGTTGCAACCTTGCAAGGTCACAAATGCCCGGACACACGAGGACAAACAAAAAATGTGAAATCATCACATAGAGCCGGTTCCACGGATATAAAGGAAGACACATGTAAGTACACAAGTATCTGCTCCGGGAGGGCCGATCGATTTTGGATGGATAAAAATTGATCCATCCTTGGAGGTAAACAGACAAATAGTCTAACAGGTGGTGAAAAGGGGCAAAAATGCTCCATCCAACTCAACGAAGTGATCTAGATGAGGTGAGCTTCAATGAGGAAGTTGTGGATCTTCAACAAAGACCGAGCTCGATGAAAGCTAATCTCCGACCGAGCAAAGACCTTTTCCCTACGCGAGGGAGAACCACAAGGGATGAAATTGTATCCTTCAATTGTATAAACTGATTTGGAGGCTCTTTTAATCGATAAAAAATGGATATACACTACTCGTAGTCACTGTGAGAGCAGGGGGTTATACAATAGCAAGGGTTATACTAGCCAAACCAGCTATTAGGTGAGACAAAATTGGACGTACCAAAATTCGCACCTCAGCTCGCATTCGCATGTTGACCGGCCGACCGACCGGTGGCTTATCTGAAGTTGCAACACTGAGCTACACCGCGGGAGAGTTTCTCCCACAAGCACAGCATCTGCCGCGGCGATTGGTAATGTGCTGTGTAATAGTTCTCGATGCATCCATATTGGCAGAATCTCCAGCTGTGGGAGTACTGAATGTATGTTGTGGTGTTCAATTCTTCGACCCACATGCCCATGCTCACATCTTCCATCTTGAATAACTGTCGATGGTAAGTGTTAGGCGAAACATTATCAAAGGTGCTCAAAGTATCAGAATTCTAGACACTCTGAGTCATCAAACTTACTCTTAAGCTTTGATTAGCATGTTGAGATGCGACAAATCTGGCAATGTCATTTGAAATGATGTATCCAGGTCCATTAGCGTATGGAGGATATACCTCTTCTGGCCATTCCTGTAATGCATCACCAGAATCGCCTGAGTTGATTCTATTCCAATAACTTTTAGGAAACATTTTGACAGTGGAATTATTGGACGAAGGGAAGATACTGCACAAATATTGGCAATGAAGGGGAAGAAGTAATTACAGATATTCAGTTCACTTACCTCAAATGTAACTGCCCATTTTCCACTTCGGAGTGGTCTGTGCAAGATGTTTAGGTTACCCATGTAAAGAGATGCATGAGGAGCAACCCCTTTAAGTCTTCTCGCGATGACATCCACCCTAACGAATGTATCATCATCGCATTTCATGATATATCGTGCTGTCAAATTCTGGACCTACACGACGAGGATAGATGAATTAAAACTTTATAATATATAGCATCTTCTACTCAAACTCGATACATGATGTTATAAAGAGAGAAGGGTTTCGACTTACCCCAAACTCACAAATTGCTATTGTTTTGAGAACCACTAAATCATAGTGGTCCATAAATGGCAAAATCACAATATCTCCAAAATACTCAGCTTCTTTCTTCAATGCTGCATTTACCTCCTTCCTTGGACTCTGATGATGCAATTTTTCATACAAGGTATCAGAAAAAAATTATTTTAAAAAAATATAAAAGATTAATAATCCTAGTCAAAATAATGATGCATCATTCATAAATGTGTTCTTAGTTGGATTAGTCGAGCAACTGAAGAACACAATCGCTCCAAAAAGGAATGAGCTTAACATAGTGAAATTCCTCTTTTAGTAGATCTCTATTCGTTGGTGACTAAAAATTCATCAATTTCCATACAACAACAATGTCTGTAATGTATATAACATCTAGTTGTCATAGATCCTATGAGATGGTTTTGAACTCTTATGAGAAATGATCATGAAACACTTGTTTGTAATACATTAAAATTAAAGAGCAATGAAACATGTGATGAACTGCTAGAGATCAATGACAAACAAATATAAGATGAAAGACCTCATTTCTTCTGAGGAAATGATGGGCATAACAAAATCTGCTAGAAAGTACTGAGCAAAAAGTGCAGAGCCTAAGATTAATATAGTCAATTCTGAATCAACAGGTTCAAAGAAGAAATAAACAAAGAAAAGTAAAATGAGGAAACCATAATGCTTGAATTTGGTACAAAAAGCTGCCATTTAATTAAGTGACAAGCCTATGATAGATTCTTACACAACAGAACAATTTTCATTTATTTAAACACACTTAATAGAGGCTTCAGCAGAATCTTAAGGAAAACAATGGAAAGGTAGGGTCATAATTATTGGTTTGTATCTCTTGTACACATTATCGTTTAGAATGCAATGTTAAGAAAGTTCATTTAACCATTTTCTCAGCCTCTTAGTAGGTTAAAGCCAAATTGTCTAAATGACGATTAGTTCACTTGTATAAGGTTAGATTGAGAGTGCATTTCATAAGTGTGCACAAATTCTGAAGAAAGCAACAACTTACCAGTGCAACAAAGAAGCGGGCAACCACAGTTGATGTTCTTATCGCAGGATATTGCATCCAGGTTTTCCTTATAGCCATACGTTCAGAAAAGTGATTTGATGCTGACAATATACCAATGAAAAGTTCAACAGAGCTTTGTAGCAATGAAGGGGCCTTCCATCTCTCTGACATAACTAATACTTGTTGAACAGAGAAACTAGGATGAGTAGTTGGAAGAGAAGTTGCATATACTGAGTGTACGTCAACGTCTCCCTTAGTTGTTAAACCAGTTGCATCTTCGAGGGCAAATCCCTGTCCCCAGTACACACAAGATGGATAAATCTCATAAATAGAATGCACTAGAGGAATTGATCCAATTCAAGAAACAAGCATATTTGCAATGCTGGTTCCTTCATATCTTTTGTGCCAAAATTACAAGTGGAAATAATAACTTCAATGATAAAGAAGAAAGACAAAAGGTGCATACCGTCCTATATGGGAAAGAAGAAATATGTCGGCCACCAACATAAATATGGTATCCTTCAATCCCAGCCTGAATTGTTAGAACAAAAAGCTTACCCTCTGTGAATGGGAAAGGCCATCTCATTTCTGGCTTCTTCGCACGTCCAATGAATCTCTTCAACCATGAAATTGTTTTTGGTTCTTTCAGGTTAGTAATATCCTCATGCTCCCAACTTTCACATTTGACAAAATCATCAACTACAAAACAATAAGTGAACATTGCATATCTTAGCCAAAAGAAACAAGGAGTATGCCTAGCCACAACAATATTTAGAAAGTGAAACAGAACATGAATCACGGAATGAGTTATAGCAATGACAAACAAAAGTATGTTTTTTTTCCAAAATGTAAAGTATCATAAATGCTGAATGTAACGACACTAACGGAATTATAATCTTTAAGGACTACTATAATTTTCCTCTGGAGGATGTGCAGGATCTTAAATTGTCAGTGCTTAGACACTGTGCTTGATTGTGGTAAGAAATCATGGTTAATAGTAACTTTTGATATCATCCTCAACAAATAAGTCATTATTTTGGGAAAAATAAAATTTTCATACTTGTCCTATTAACCAAATCAACACCAAACATCATAACTAGAAAACAATAATACAATGCCCTTTCATTGAAAAATTAACTAGTTATAGTCCTCTGACTTAGAAACTTAAAACATTTAAGTTGAAGAAAAATAAATACTGTAAGCACCGAACAAACAAAATGCTGGAAACTACAATTAAATACCCATATGAAGATGAACCCAAAAA
>JBAMIB010000109.1:7541887-7556921 GCA_037177415.1 Kaempferia rotunda | reverse complement strand
AGGGTAGTTTACTTGCCAAACACAAGAGTCTTGAAGAAGAATCAATACGGGAGAGATAGAATCAACTAAATGAAGAGTTATAGAATTCAACAAAATAGTTATAGCTTGCTTGAATAGTGCGAATGACTTCTTATTTGACACTTCAGCTTCTACTTGACAGTCGAAAGAAAAGAAGAAGCAAATATACCTCAGAGGGTAGTTTACTTGCCAAACACAAGAGTCTTGAAGAAGAATCAATACGGGAGAGATAGAATCAACTAAATGAAGAGAAGTGTTTGTATATGTTTTCCTAATACACATATAGCATAAATCGATCTGTCCCGATATAATGAATGTAATATGTGGATATTGACTTGATGTGTATCTCTACAATCTCTATTAGCTTTTTATATTGCAAGAATATATTTATGTGTTGGTTACTTTTAGTTATTTTTAAATATTGTGGTCGTGTTTAAATACATCAATGCATTTATATTTGTGAATTGCTTGGTAAATTTATAATATTAATTTAATTGTGTATTATTGGGAATCTGATCAATTTCATACTGTTGCTCAATCACAATTTACAAACAGTAGGAAAAAAATAGATGTTATTATAGCCGTTTTAGCTTCAATGACATCAATTTTGAAACATTGTCGTTAAGTGATAATACATCATCTTTTCATCGCTTTTGAAATCGTTGTCGTTAAGTGATACTACACCGGTTAATAACTAATTCAAAAACCGGTGTCATTAAGTGATACTACATCAGTTACAAACTAGTGTCTAAAATATCAAATCTTTTACAACGCCTTCATACACACTAGTCGATTTTCTCATAGACACCGGTGAAAACCGCTGTCAATGAGCATTTTTTTTGTAGTGGAGTAAATTGAACTTGAGAAAGTTCAAGAGGTTCCAATAGACACAAAAGAGATGCCTAGTCAATGGCCACAACCGATTACTCATAGTGATGAGCTATCGGCTGAACCTACTGAGATACTACTTCTTCATAGATCAGGTAGGACATGGAATATTCCTGAGAGATATTGATTTCTTATAAGTGAATCAAATAACGTGTTACTCATTGATGATGAGGAGCCTACTAATTATGAAGAAGTTCTGAAAAGTTTAGAAAAGAATAAATGACTAACAGCCATGAAGTTAGAAATGGATTTTATGTGTGAGAATAAAGTTTAGAACATGGTAGACCCACCTAAAGGCATAATGCCATTGGGTGTAAGTGGGTTTCAAGAAAAAAATTGACATGGATGGTAATGTAATTACCTAAGAAGATAGATTAGTGGTGAAAGGCTATCGTCAAAGGCAAAGCGTTGACTATGATGAAACTTTCTCACATCTAGCTTTGCTTAAATACATTTGGATACTTCTAGCCATAACATCTCATTATGATTATGAGATATGGCAAATAAATGTGAAAACAGCATTCCTCAAGAGGAAACTGTTTGAGAATGTGTATATGATACAGGCCGAGGGTTTCACATATATTGAAAGAAATAAAGTATGCAAGTTTCAACGATCCATTTATTGACTGAAGCAAGCATCTAAGAATTGGAATATCCATTTTGATGAAGTAATCAAAGAGTTTGATTTCTCACAAAATCCTGATGAACCTGTGTATACAAAAAGGTTAGTGGAAGTGTGGTTGTATTCCTACTGTTGTATGTTGATAACATATTGCTTGTAGGAAACAATGTCTCAGTTCTATAGTTAGTTAAAGTTTGTTTGTTTAAAACATTCTCCATGAAAGAAATGGGAGAATCAACCTACATCCTTGGGATTAAGATCTATAGAGATAGATTGAAACGGTTGTTTGGTCTTTCACAGTATATATATATATATATAGACAGTGTTAAAGTTGTTTAGCATGTTTGAATCCAAGAAAGATTTTATACCCATTATGCATGGGATTCACCTTCCGAAGTATATGTGCTCACATATGCAAGACAAGAGGATTCACATGATTTAGAACTCATATGCGATAGCTATAGGGATTAATCACGTATGTTATGTTATGTACGATGCCCGGTATATTGTATGCTCTGAGTGTCACAGTAGAAATCAATTGGATCTAAGCATGAATCGTTGGGTGGTTGTCAAGGCAATCCTTAAGTATTAAGAATTTATTCTTGGTATATAGAAAGGATGATATAATTATATGTAGATATACTGATACCAATTTCTAGATAGACAAGGATGATTCTAAGTCCTAGTCTGGATACATATTCACCTTGAAATGGAAGTGCAATAGATTGGAAAGGTTCTAATCAAGAAACCATTGCAAATTCTACCATTGAGGTGGAATACATTGCAGCTTTTGAAGTAGCAATGGAAGTAGTTTAGATCGTGAAGTTCATCACTGAACTTGGATGAGGTTTTGAGCATTGCTAAAACAATACTAGTTTACTTAGACAACAATGAGGCCATTGACCAGACTTAGGAATCTAGGTCTCATCAACAATCAAAACATGTGTTTCGTTGATATCACTTGATTAGAGAGATCAAGGTAGGAATGAACTACAAATTGAGAATATTTCCACTGAAGCGAACCTAGCGGATCCCTTGACAAAGGCTCTATCATAGAATAAGTTTAGGAGTCATATCCAGATGTATGGCATTAGATACCATGGCATTGGCATTAGGCCAAGTAGGAGTATATTATATTTGAGAGATATCCTAAGGCAATTGCCTTGTAATTTATACTATTTATTAGATGAATAAATATTTACTATTTGAGTGAACATTCTATATGTGTTTGATTGGATCTTAAACTTATTTACTGAATGTCCAAAATACTATTCATAGCACGAGAGAACTTATAATTGAATCACCACTACTGAGCATCTCTACATGTGTAATTATAAATGTATTGAAATATTTTCTAGTTGAAGAATTGATGTGTTCAGACATCATTGATTCCGTGAGACTAGCATGGCTATACTCCTTGGTTTAAGCAAGAAGATGTTCCTCACTGATTGGAGATATTGGGATGTCAAGAGTTAAACGTGGATGCTAGTTATGATAACTAATTCATTGGAGTGACTTGTTATTTATCGGGATGATTTGGTATAAGTCGAAGTACCCAAAAATATTTAAATATCTAATAAAGGATTTAACACTTCTTACATGGTGATGTATACCCTATGGCTACTTGTCGGCATTGTTACTCAAAGTCGTTGGCCAAAGCATTATATGTTAAGAGTATTATCCTCTTGGACACATGTATGAGTTACTTGAATTCATAAGACAATAAAGTATTACTTAGGCTATGTGTGACATAGTCAGCCTAGTGGAGACTACATATAGACCATATCCTAAACCAAGTGAAAGGAACAAGAGTGAAAGGAACAAGACACCACTGACTGTATCTACTGAAGGGTTCAAAAGTGATTCTAGAATCAACTATGATTTTTTAGTTAATTGGGGATCAAAATGTACTACTAGGTGTCACTCATGATCGATCTATAATTAACGATTAATTATGAATCACCAACATAACCGAGAAACTATTAGGTCACACACATTACGAGTTTATCTTAGAGGCTTAAAATGAGTTTAAAAATTAGATTCTCAAATCAAGAAAAAGAGAGAGGGAGAAAGTTTGGTTGGACCAAACAAAAGATAAATATGGAAAGATATTTGTTGAAATGGAAGCACAGATGGGCTATAACTATTGTAGGAGATATGGATTCATTATGGTTTGATAATGAACTAAAAATGGTTTGGTTTAGTTATGAAACAACTTGATTTAATAATAAACCAAAAAGTATTTGGTTTATTTATGAACTAAGATGGTTTGATTTTGAACTAAACTTAATCTTAATAGTAATGGATCAGGTTGGCTTTGTATTATGGGTTTGGGAGATGAATTGCTCCCTGAGTCATATAGAGGTGTATAAATACTCCTCTATAAGGAGAAGAGAAAGGAGATTTTATTCTTTGAGAGAAAACTCTAATTTGATTAGGATTTCTACTTATCCTCTCCTCCCTCCCTCTCTTGCTCTTGTCGCCACCAAGCTCTTGCCACCCAAGAGTAACTATTGGTCATCTCCAACCATTGAATTTAGTGCCGACGAATTTGATGCAGATGAATTCAATGCTGACGATTTCGGTGCTAATGAATTCAATATTGACAATTTCAGTGTCGCTGACAACACATTATCGTCGCCCACCAAATCATGCCATGAAAGTTCTCTCAGATTGCTTCGTCTTCATGTTTGGCTAGTACCGATCGTAGACGAATGACTCGTGACTTCATGAAGCTGTCTCAAGGGCAACTTGGCATGGATATGTGTAGAGGCAAATTTCGTTGGATTTGCTAGTTGATGCCCTTTCCACTTCGTATCATCCATCAAATGTACCTAGGAAATTTTATTTTATGATCATATCTTGTCGTGTTATATCCTTGCATGTGTGTGGTGTGTGGTGTGTGATTTAATAATTAGAAATTATTATGTTTTTTTATTTTTACTGCACATGTTTTCTGAAATGTATTCTAGCACACACCATATCGAGCTCTCTAACAAATCAAACTAAAGAAACCAATGGAAGTTTTTTAGTTGAGATAAGATAGTCTTAACTATAAGTTTGATTTATGCATACTTATTTATTTCTAACTCTATTTTGTATGATCATTATTATTGTTCATTGCTAACTTTATTTTACAATAAACAATGACTTCGGTTGATCGAAAGGTTAGATAGACCGAACAAGCTAGTTCGGTCGACCGATATGATCAAATAGCCATAGATCAAATTCTAATCTAGCAAAGAAGGAAATAAATGTTCAATTGCCTTATCAGGAGAATCAGTCGACCGGACATATATAGAAAGAGCACATCGAAGGAGATAGGATCAAACAGTAAAAGAAGTTCGGGATCCAATAGCCTAATCAGGAGGAGTAGTCCACCAACAAGCGATTTTTGCGGGAATGATTTGATCGGATCAAAGCAAGCAAGGAAAGATTTGGATATAGTTGACTGATAGGATGATTTAACTAGATAGAGGTTATAAAAGAAGCCTTGGGATCCAAGGCTTTGTACTTAATTCTCTCAATGATCTCTCCTACTGTATTGCTTAGTTTGTGCAAGTTATGCTATTGCTATGCTGAGAGCATCTCCGACAATCAACGATGAAATTCTACCTCCTATGTTGTCGTTATATTTATTACTCGCATTTAAATTAAAGAGATAGTAACTTATTACTATTCTCTTTATCCTTTATATTGTTTTCTCCTTCTCCGAAAGTTTTTCAGAAGGAGAATAATAGTGGATTACCTATTTGAAAATGGTCTAATAGATCATAGGTCTTGGAGTAGTAGTCACTGCACTGTGAACCAAGTAACCACCAGAATTCTTACTATTAGTTTTTCTTCATCTCTTTTTGGTTTTTTTTAATAAAAGAAAAGAAGTTTTTAATAAATGATTTTCACCTCCCTTTCCTCTATCGCACAATCCGTTCCTACATTTACTTCATGGAAGGTTCAAGAAATTTTTCAACTGCATCCATGCAATCGGAGAACAAGTCAAAAATCTCAATGAGATAAGGTATACGCCAAAAGTATTTCCATGGACAACCATATGGGCATATACTTATAAAGTATCTTAGGATTTATTATCTTTGATTAAGTTTGATGATTTTTCTATAATTTTGAATTGCATCGACAAAAAGAGAATTGCACAGCTTTGATTGCTGGTAAATTTGATGGAGTCAAAGAAAAGTCAAAGTCAAAACCTAAACTTAAAGTTCAGATTGAATCTGAATGTGAGTCTGAATTTTCAACTGACAAAGTGACTAAGTTGCAAACATGGTGAGAAAAATAATCCGAAGAAAAAAAGTTCTCCATAAGACTTGTAAAATGGGAGATCCAAAAGATCAAACCAATAAAGTCAAAATCCTGTACTTCGAGTGCAGACGTTACAAATCAAATGTCCTTTTCTAAAGGAGCCAAATGAACCAGACAAATCAAAGAAGCAAAGAAAATAGAAGGCTTTAAAAGCTACGATGAGTCTTCCTTTGAATCAGAATCAGGCCAGATTAAGTCAACCTGATGGCATTGATGGCCACAGAAAAAGCCTCAAAATTTGAGCCAGAATCAACATAAAATAAAAAACGATGATTATAAAACACAACCAATTGTACTGGCATTTGTATTCATGTTCTTTACTTTTTGTTGTGCTAATCGTGTTTGATTGATCTTGCTAAATTCTTGACAAGAGTAAAAGAGTTGCACTTGCAAATTAAGAGTTATTCATCCACCCCTCGAGCTATCTAGTATTCATCCCTTATGGTCCTAACATATTGGTCATTAAAAAAAAATGTATGAACGTTGGATCCAATGCTACTATTCATAATCGACTCGAAAAGATTCTCAAATGGCTAATTATCTCCTTGTTGATTAAGTCATCTAATTGATTAGAACTCGAACAAAAATATTATGTTCCTCAGAACTCAGATTCCAATTGACTGGAAGATTGTTCTAGACAATTGCACCATTCAATTAACTGGACAAAACTTTCAATGGATTGGCGCAAGCTCCAATCAAGTGGAGTAGCCTAGTCAACCCCCTTTATTAGTTTATACGCGTTGTAAGTAGCCCTAATGTTCGAGACTTGAGTTATCAACATAAACATGACTAGAGAACACACCTAATCACTCCTTGTCGATCGATTAAGTCATCCAATTGGTTAGAATTCGAATAAAAATATTATGTCCCCTAGAATCTAAATTCCAATCTACTGGAAGGTTGTTCCAGTCAATTGACACCATTCAATTGACTAAACAAAACTTTCAATGGATCAGTACTAGTTTCAGTCAACTGGAATATATTAACCATCCCCTTTGTTAAGTTATAAACCTTGCAAGTTGTCCGAGACTTGAACCATCTACATAAATAGGACTTGAGAACACTCTTTTAAGTTAAAATTTCACACCTAACTATTTATTGATCGAATCTTGAAAGTCAATCTTCGATTCCCTACAAAAGGAATCAAAGTAGTTAAGGATACTTCAAAACCAAAGTCCACAAGGAGGCGCAAGTTAACATCACTACTAAATTACAAAGCTTCAATGGATAAGCTCGCCCTAATCATTACTTAGGTTATCATATTTCAATTCATCGTCTATCCAAAATACACTATCTACCCAAGGATTATTAAAAAGAAAAACCACCTCAATTATTAAAAAACAAATATTTGCCCCCCTCCCCCCATTTTTCTACTGTATAAAAATTTCAAATTGCGTGAACGCGGATAATGATACACAGTCTCAGTTTTCCAAACATCTAAGATTGAGTTTCTAGTTTGGAATTTTTTTTAATAGGTCAATAAAATTTCCAAACATCTAAGATTAAGTTTCTAGTTTGGAATTTTTTTTAATAGATGATTGACCTAAGAAAGACGTTGAAATAATAGGTTGTGAATATTTTATAATTTACCCGAGTGATTGATTAAAAATTTTTATAAAACTAAATCGATTACCTAATCGATTTAAGCTAAATATCTTATACCCCTAAAAAAATCAATAGCATAAACAAATTAGAGACCATACACTTTCGGTGATTACGGCTATAAAATAACCTTTACATTTTAACCTAATCACTTTAATGCTGTCGTTGGGGAAAAAACCTCCATCAGGTATAATCCAACAAAAGGCACTGCAACATACTATATATAGATACTTTTCAACGTGCTGAAACCCCAACAGAAAGAACTTTGCACTATTTTCCAAAATTAAACTCTGATAAACTACAGGAGGTAGCGTGAAATATCTACATATATTTCAAACTAACTTTTTCACTATTTTCTAATATTTACACCAATTGTGTTCATAAAGAACAGTTACAACAGATCTTATGTTCCATACAACAGTAAAAATAATGCACCGTTCAGAGCACAATGCACTTTCAGCAATTCCAAACATGTTCAACAATTTCCTCATTTTTTAAAACTAATCATAATAACCAAGAGAAAAGAAGAAAAAAAAAGGAACATAAACATGAGTTGTCAAAGAAATGGAAAATACATAACATTACGTTATCTAAAACACTGATCAACTTACTAGATAACCCTTTCAGGGCCAATATATCCTTGGAAGTTTTCGAGAACTAAATGCTCAGCAATTCTTTACAAAGGACGATAGAGGTACGCGACATTTCCCCACAAAACCTGGTTTTACTTAAATGCCCATCTTTCTGATTGGACAATAAAGCTTACCATGGTATCAAACTATATAACAATGAGACATCACGCTTCAACAACAATTTCCTCATCAGTTGTATCAGACATGACAACCTCTTCCGATTCCTCCCTGTTTTGAGTGTTGCTGTCAGGATCAACTTTCTTGACAGCCTCATCGTGCAATATCTTCTGTCGCAGCTTTGTTATTAGGTCTTCCCTATCTGCTTCATTCTCCAACAGATAGTGTTTAATAGCATCTTTTCCTCGGAAGTTTTGTCCATTGAAACCATACATAGACAGACCACTTTTGGTAACAAACTTGTGCTTCAGTCCTAGTTCAAGTAACTCGGACTCACGGCTGATCCCCTTGCCGAACTCAAGCTCAAATTCAGCTGTTCTAAATGGAGGGGCATGCTTATTCTTCACTATCTTCACGGAGACTTTGCTCCCAATAATCTGCAAAAGGCAACCATGTCAGCAACTACATTTGTGAAAGTTGCACATCAAAATATGCTTCATGAAGGGGTCCATTGATATATGCATAACGTGATAATGCTCACGCCAAGTGCCCCCTCATCGTCGGGCCCACGGTGAGATGAAGGAAGGTAAATCAGGTACTAAGCAGCCGCCTAAGTGGGTGGGTTATTTGCCGCAAATGCAACTCAAACCCTTACCCATTGATGTGAGTCTACCACTTGGGTACCAACTCACCCGGAGGGTATGAAGGGGTCCATTGATGAATCAATACCAAAGGGTTCTCATCCTGGGATCAGTAAGTTATATGACCTACAACCAAGTGTCCATGAAATGACTTATCAAAAAAAAAAAAAAGTGTCAATGAAATGAAATTTCAAATATATAAGAAAACTAAGAAAAGCCCTGTTCAGAGCCAGTTCAAAGTTAAAATGATCATAGACATACAGACTACTACAAAAAAAACAAAATTGTATTACTTTATTTGTATTTACCTCCTTGTCTTTTTCGACAAAGCCAACCCGTTTGATGTTCAGGCGAACAGATGCGTAAAATTTCAAGGCATTGCCACCAGAGGTAACTTCTTGTGGTACTCCAAACCCACCAAATGTGCTCATCTTCGCTCTAATCTACAGTGGCAATGATACATATAAAGACATATAAGAAAGTAACATCCAGATGCAGAGACTTGATACAATGGATCACAAATCTCACTGGAAATAATATTTCTTTTCTCACACATCAAAGAAGAAATTGAAAACCAATGTCATTTCCAACCACTTGATTAAGGAAAACTGGTTTTGCATAGAAAAAATGGTTTCAACAGGTGGCAACAAAATTGTGGCATCTTCAATTCCTGGAATTTGCACATGCTAGTCCGTAGGTTTGACCACTGTTGATATTGAATTGCAGTACATGATCAAACTTTGAACTAATTCTCATAGTTGACTCCAAAATTAGAACTAAAAATCTCTACACAACTGAACAAGTCTATAATCATCTTTTCAATTAAAGGTTGGTCTGGCAATCAGGTGATTTTGAATGCTATAGATATAGCATGTCAGCAGCAAATTATATTAATACACCCCACAACTGTGGAAAAAAATATTTTTGATAGTGCACACATTTATTGATAGAATCTGCAATTCAAGAAAAAACACTACAATGTTGATGGAATAGAGGGTTAAAAAGTTTCTTAAAGGCTACCACAAAAGAAACCTTGGTGTGGTCAATCAAAGGAGATTTGAACATATCAATTCACAAACAAATACCTGATTAACAAACAACAAAATTGCCTGTGACTGTGACAATGAATGACTCAACTTGCGCAGAGCTTGGCTCATCAACCTTGCTTGGAGGGCCACATGAGCATCTCCCATCTCGCCGTCAAGTTCAGTTTTGGGCACAAGGGCAGCCACCTAAAGACAGAAAGAAGGTTAAGGGAAAAGGATATCAGGTACAGTATGAGTGATTCAGTTTCAAAAAATATTTAATATTTCATGAAGTTCATTTTCAGTAGCTAATACATTTCAATAAAGATAAATGCATTTGTACAAAATATTTGCCCAAAAAATATGATCAAATGTCATAGAACTTGAGTAGATTATGGTACAAGAATAGTGTTAAACCAAATGAACTAGGTCTAAAATTAATAAAAGCATAAAACTCAACTTCATTTGATCCTTAAAAACCATTTTTACCACCAACGATGGGCCAAGTTACAAATTTTCTAATACCATCTGAAAAAAAAACCATCAATTCTCACTATAGAGAGGTATTTAATGTGGACAATGAATCTAAGGATAATTAATTGAATGAAAGAACTTGACAATCAAAAGTAAGTAGAAGCAGATGCAGAATCCACCTCCTATAAGTTCGGAGGGTAAAAGAAATATTCCTAAAGGGTGTCAACAAGACTTCTTTACTTACACTGTCCACAACCACAACATCAACTGAACCACTCCTAATAAGAGTGTCAACAAGACTAAGTGCCTGCTCACCACAATCTGGCTGTGACAATAGCAAATTATGAGTATTTACACCAATAGCCTTTGCCAATGCTGGGTCGAGAGCATGCTCTGCGTCTATGAAAGCACAGTACCCTGTAAATCATAGAAATTAGTGAACACAATAGAGGAAATCATAAGATGAAATAAATAATGGCATGGGATACAATTCTTACAAACACTATTGATAGAATAATTAACCAAACAAAATTACCTCCATTCTTCTGAGATTCTGCAATTACATGGAGGGCTAGTGTAGTTTTTCCCGAAGCCTCTGGACCATATATCTCCACAACACGCCCCTGCAGAGAAATAAAATTGATGGAAAAATTAATAATTTACCTGAAAGTTAAAGAAGAAACTAAAGTGCCATTAATTGAATAATTAATAAGAAGTGTGTTTCATGTTTCATACATAAAAATTTTTGCAAGTTTGATGCATTAATCTCCTTACCTAATTAGAGACTAATAAGTTATCCTCAAATTATAAAAGAAAAATATTTTTGATCTAAACATGACAGCAAAATTTCCAGATATTATAGTGATACAAGCATGGATAATAATAATATGCATACCAAGATGTACCACCAGTCAAGAATAAATTAATGGAAAACTATGCATTATAAAGTATGTGAAGAACAAGTCAGTTATAAGTAGTTAGTGAACCAGTATGTACTGTATGTGGAATTCGACATTTACACCAATATCCAAACATGACATTCAAAGCTTTGCCACAGCCAAAAGATGATTTCTTACATAGAAAAGCTAGAAAAACAAAGATTATAAAGTAATTGTACCAACAAGATAATCATTAAGTCAAAACAACACTAAGGCAAAGACTTGTAGTTCACTTCTTCCATTATTACAACAGTGATTAGTGAAGATGCTAGCAATTATCCAATACACCTAATCTAATGACTCAGCTAACAGTTGGAAATTTGGGGTGACAAAATTGTTTCACAAATATGAATAAATACCTTTGGCAGACCACCAATTCCCAGTGCCATATCCAACAAAAAAGATCCTGTAGATATAACAGGAACTTCCCTAGGAGCATGAGAACGACCAAGCCACATGATTGAGCCCTTCCCAAATGAAGCTGTAATCTGATCCAATGCTTGTTGTAAAGCCAAGTCTTTCTTAGACTGGTTTTCTTTGCCACAATCAGATACATCTAACTTGGACGTTTTTTTAGCTAAAATGAAAATCATTGTGAATTAGGTCTAACCAAATATATATATCAATAATCTTCAACTCATAGACTAAAACTATAAGAATGGATTACAACCAAGTAGGTCTTTGATTCTAAGCATCTCAAGCTTGTAGGCATTGAAGAGAAAAAGAATGAACACAAGAGTCACAACTAAAGCAACAAACAAGAACCTAAAGTGTCTGTTCAACAAAGAAAAAACCAAAGATAAGGATTTTAAAAATCATTATTCATGCAATAAGACCCTCTGAAGCTAAGATGGATGGAATTTGGAATATCACTTGCAAGAACAATAGTTTTTTAACTAATGAACAAATAGCATATAGTGGCAAACAAGAACATATTCAACTTTAGAAACATTGAAAGTTAACTAACCTTGAGAGGAAAATTTACAAAATTGGAAAGAAAATGCTCCAGTTCCTTGTCCATGTATCTGCAAGTACAAACATACTTAGGCATCAGTTAAGATACAAAGATTGAGAAACACAACAAGATGGGTGGGCCAGTCTAAGTTATTTTAGTATATATGAATAATCTATTGATTGACATTTCTTAAAAACAAGACAGTTCTATTTTGACCTCCCAACCATGAACTATGTTTTCCTTGAACTAACTATGCTACACTATCAACTCTTCTCCTTACAGTGGGAATGAGACCTACATATAATCTCACATGTTAACTATGCCAATTTCCATGTATGCAGATTCAGCATTAATTCACGAAAATTTGTCACAGATCACACACATGATTTTGACTTGTCATGTTATAAATGATATTCTGTGACATCTCTAGCCAGTCTCACAAAGGTGGTTATATGATAGTGAACAAGGTTTATATGCCTTAATAGGTGAACCATCATTAACTTGAACTTAAGCATTTTGAATCACTGATCGAGTCTATCAGACATATTCCCCTACACATGGTGAGGCATTCTAATTGTAAAGTGTCGCTTTCAGTGGATGAGTTAACATTCCACCACCCATTAGGAACTATTTCCGGTTACAAGGAGTGGCCCTTGATGGTAGTATCATGCATCCTAATTTAGCCTCATATGGAATGTTGTCCAATGAAAGGGATTATTTTACCTTAGACTTCCACATTTTAGATTGGTGGTTGGTTCTACGGCTGGATTAAGTGTTGCATGCCCTGATATGTAAATTCCAACATAGCCCACTCTCATGCAAGCTAGTGCTGCTAAAAGTAGCCAAGCAAGGAACACTTGGTGAAAACCAAGATTTTTTCCATGCTTCTCTTTGCGTTGGACTTTGCTCTATAACATCATCGTTACTAGAAATGAATGTTTTAGGTGCAGACTTATATCAGAAATAAAGCAAGATTGACACTTCACAAAAAAGGGAGGGCTTCAAGTTGCAAAATCAAGCTTTGATAGTTTTACGCTCAAAAATATGAAGAGAAGCGATTGTTTGAATAAGGAAAAGGACCTCTGATACGCATAGCGTTCGCCTTAAAGAAGCGTGACGGAGAAGCCTCGCCATGGCTCTCGAACACTGAGAGGCCTTGTTCCCCGATAGCCAGAGTAGGCTTAGGGTTGCTCACCTCTTTTGGCGATTGCAGAAGGCATGGAATGGAAGCGGGAAGTGTACGTAGAGATCGTTAGGGTTTGATTTGGCGCATGCCTGAGAAATCGCAAGGCGAGCCGGCTTATGCTACAAAAGAAGTGGCCGTTACAATAAAAACGGTATATGTTAGACTATAAATTCGGTATCACGGGGAAAAAAATGATCATGGAATTTCGAAAATGTCACTTTTCCTTGTGAAAAATTCCAATTAAGGCATGTTCTTTCTGAACTTCTAAAAAGACTCTTAACCATCAAAACTTTCGAGTGAGCGAGGGAGCGGAGCGAGCGACGTTTTTTCTGTGAGCGAGTGAACGATTGCTAGAGGTTAACATGTATAGTGAGCAATTCGCACGACGGTTAGAGGTGAACTTGTGTTGAGGTGAAATAATATTTTACTAAATATCACGTACAGTGATTTATTACTTATGCACCTCGCAATCCAAGCTTTGACAGTTCCCCCAACCCGGCCATACACCTTCAACCCTGTATTTACTTCTCCATATCCATGGGACCGATTCTAGGAAGCCGTGGATGTGGTGGTATTATTTTTTTTTAACCGTTCCTGCAAATCTTTCCGTGTGAATTCATACTAAATCGCAAGTGGATGTGACCTAAAAACGTAATATTCTATTGGACATTTAAACTCGAACTAAGTTCTCGTACACTCCGAGAGATGAGAGGTTGGGAACAACCCTGGACTCAGAAGTGTAGGATTGGAAAAGTGCTAAAGGGGTGAATAGTACATATCACTTTTTTTATAGTTTTTGAAAACTCGAGAAATAACAGCGAAAATAGAAATCAAACACAATGCTAACATGATTTCTTTTTTACTTGGTTCACAGCTTGTGGTGTTAGTCCAAAGCTCACGATCGTTGATTACTTTCGTTGGATAATTCACTAAGTATTCGATGAGTATAAGATTTTGATATGCACAATAGTTAAAGACAATAATAAATACCGACAACAAATTGAGATCTAGAGTAGAGCGTTGTTGTCGATGCAAGGTTTCTGCATCATAGCAGAATTTTTGAGCAGTGCAAAGATAGTTTGAGCATAGAAAAATAATGTATGGAGTTGTTGGTCGAAGACTCATTTTATAGAGCATTTGGGGCACCTCGAATGGTTGGGGCACCACGAATGGTTAGGGAACCTCTAGTGAGTCTCATTCAATCTAATGTAGTCACGTGTTATCCTCTTGAGATAACTTTTTGGTTGAGGAGCCTAGAATTGTATGATCCGGGGGGGGTGAATAGCGCTCATAAATTTTTCACTTTTTCGTAAACACAAACTCTAGTTATAGTAGCGGAAATGTGTGAGAGAGAGAGCAAGACAAGCTAACACCGTTTCTTTTTTTACTTGGTTCACAATCCAACGACTGCTAGTCCAAGGAATGTGATCATTAATCACTTTCGTTGGTTGATGTGCATAAATTATGTATGTTTTTATGTACTGTTTCATTCACATCCACTTACATTTCTATGGCATTTAATCTATGTTTATTACATCTTACCTTATCATAATGATGTACTTCCATATATTTTGTGCGGAGATCTACTCTATGCTTTGTTTTCATGATAGGATGGATTT
>JBAMIB010000109.1:7496984-7530810 GCA_037177415.1 Kaempferia rotunda | reverse complement strand
TTCTAATGCGATGAAAACTCGTTTCCTATCCATAGAGAGTTCGCAAAAAACGTTAGCGGGCAAACAAGGAGAAGTCTCTCCTTGTTTGATCCTCTGACGCTTTAATTAGTTCTCCGATGAAGAAGATAAAATCGATGAAGAATAATTGGACTCCGTAATTTACGTTACACGTGTCCCTCTAGAAGCTTCCTCCGTACAAGGAATCACAACTGTATGCTGGAGGGAATATTTTTCTGTCATCTTGTTAGACTAAACGACAAGGAGAACTCTTATCTTTTGGACCGATCGGATATTACACCTAAGTGCATGTCGATTGGTCGTTATGCCTTGGCGAGGAATATCATCGACCGATAAATCGTTGTTATTGTGAGCGGATCGCCGCAAAGTGTAGTACGACCGGACGTGTCGCCCTGTCGGATAGAAAGATAGGTGACCCCCCTTTTGCGTAGAGCTCTCCAGTTAGGATGAGTTGTCCGATTGGCTGCTTGTTTGATGACTCTAGTTTTCTAGCAACTCTGTCCGACCGGTTGTACTGTTCAGTCGGTTCTTTAATTGCTGATTCCTTTCCGTTCAGTCGGATTGCTCCCCGCCTCTTGAATTGGAGTGAATCACAATGGTTGATTGAATGCTCCACTCGACCAGCGAGCTGATTGTTCTCCTTGGATGAAGAGTAGCTTTCGTTGACTGGCCTTGACCTGGCTTCACTGACATGGCTCCCTTATTGATTGGCCTTGACCCGACCTTCCTTCAGGCGGATCAATAATAATACATTGTTAATTACTATAGTTAATTATATTAAACGAGCTCTAACAATGCTCGTTTAATTTTTAAATGAGTAAACGAGTTTTTTTCGAGCTGAACTCAAGCTATTTAATTTTATTACGAGTCGAGCTCAAGCTTAAGATAAAAGGTAGGGATATGACAACCAGCACACTTATGAGCACCATGTGTATTTTTTTTTTAATTTCTTCAGCTTAAATATTATATCAAAATCTTAAATTCTAATTAAGCTATATGAAAAATACATTGTATACACAAGATGAGTACTATAAGATAAATAGGGTAATAATGAAGAAATGAGCTCTGAATAAGTTTAAACACATCTGTGTTCGCTCATTTATATTCACAAACAAAAATTATGAACGGTTCGTAAATAATATTTATAAATAATATTCGCTAATAATATTTGAACCATATTCATTAATAAACCTTTCGTCAACCTAATAAATAAAAAAATTAAAATGGAAAAATAAAGTTGTATTATAAGCTTAATAACTAATCAAATTTAAAATTATAAAATTTTAAACAATCAAATAAACTTAAAACACAATAAATAAATCAAACTTCACGTAATAAAAAAAACCATTATTAATTTTAAATTCAACTTAGCTTAATCAATAACCTTATCAAATAAACTTGATAAGTTTACATCCCTACTCATATGGTAAAAGATAATTCGCTTACCCCTCGGTGCCCTCGTCAATTTATCCATGGGAAAAAGGTAAATCACGGATGACTACTAGTCATTAGTATAAATGATCAAGACATGAAGAGGACATACTCGAACGTGTCGAGTTTCGATCCTATAACCGCATGAGATAACCTTTCATATCTTAACCACCGTACTGCTTCGAGACCACGAGTTTACAACCCAACTCGCACGATGCAAAAATCAAAATCACTCCCTAATTATTAGAATCGTTAATTGGCTGTTTTAAAAAAAAAAACTCAAAAAGGTATTTCATGTCAAAATAATTTTATTTTAACACTGCTATAACAATAACTATCAAACTGTGAAAATAAAATCAATTTAATTCGATCAGAAAATTTATACACAAGCACTTTTAATTGACTACTACAATCAATGACGAAACGCTGACTTTGTTTTTTTTTTAAACTTTCGACAATTTTAATAATTAAGGGTGTTTTTTTGTCTTACAAAATACTTTGAATTGTATGTGGTTGAGTCGTCCATTTCTGTGTATATCTTTTTCAGGGCTCTTGGTGCAAGGCCAAAACTAAGGCAGTTGGAAGGCAAAGAACAAATATGAAAGCATGGTTTGTGAATTCTTGACAAAAGTCTCATTTTTTTCAGCAAAATACAACAAGAAACTTCCTTTGTTCTACTTCCTTCAAGAACAAAAATTGAATGTAGCAGCTGATTGACTATCAAGCTGGTGCAATTAGTCAGCTTTGGATTAAATGCCTTTGTCTATGTCAGCTGAGAAAAGTCATGTCTTTGTCTACTATGCTAGGAGAAGAAAAATGAAAGAGTCAGAAAGGGTTTGTATTGGAGTTAGTCTACCTGACTCATGCTCGGAGTTTCAACTGATGTATAAGATGAATTACTTGGCACGAACACCGCACATATGATGTTACAATGATCAATGTTGTAGGGACCATGATACCGAGAAGAAATATTCAGCAAGAACAAGGGAATGGCACCTACAAGAAAGATCATGCAGAATCTAACCTAAAGGCATTGTAAGAGACTGGTGCAATTTACAAGCATGAAATAAATATTAGCCGAAACAATACATAAGACGACTAATAAACTACACATTCATTCATCTCGATACGTCTATTTGTCAAAGTGTGCAATAACGTTTTAGGACCTGACGAGCAAGATCCATAGCCCCGCTCTTCTTGTAAAGCAAATGCAAATTATAGGCTGCTTCTCTGTGAAGATTGCAGTGGCCTGGCTTCTTATTTGATGCAAGGTTTGAATCTTCGTATGGAAGTTTAGGGATTGGATAATCTTTCACATGCATTGCAAGCACCTTTTCATAATATGAAGCAGCCAGTGTGACAAGGCCAACATGGTGATATGCTCGAGCTACATTATACAAAGCTTCCTGAAACGTTAACCAAAGTGTCATGTTTCCTGCTTTGCCTAACCTCATAAATAGAAAGAATGCATTGCAGTCGCCTAACTCAAGAACATATGACAATTTAATATCGACTAATAAAGGCCACACATTAATGGAATATGGATATTGGTTTGATGAGTTGGATTACCAATATGTGGGAAATATGAACACATAAAAGTTTAGTATTAACTTATAAAGGGCATATGTTAATGAAATATTTATATTGGTTTGATGAGCTGGATCGATGAAAGACAGTTAATTGAAATGAAATTTATCTTCTAAAAGCAGACCGCATGAAAGTTGCCTTCCAAGTGTTACTATCATTTTCTTATCGATTATGCTAGATTTTGATGGTCATCTTCTGTTAGGCATAATCATTATATAAAAAAATTACATGGCAGAAACACATTAATTTTTTAAACATAACCTGGCTATCGTTGCTGATATCGAGATAGTTGTAAAGGAATGCAAAGCCTTGAGCTATACAATTGTGTTTTTTCTGGAGCCTAAAACCCAGTGCTAAGTTAATCAAAGCTGTGCCTGCAGAAAAATAAACAATAAGATGGCATAAACAATCTGAGTGTCCATATGGGAAAATAAATAAATCAGCCAACAGGTACCTACCGACACATAAATTGATTAAAGGACTTTCTGGCTGAACTTTATAAGCTTCCAAATAATCTGCAGCAGCTGCCTGGTGTTGGCTGATCATGGTAAATTGATTGCCATGGATTACCATTGGCATTACACAATCCTTTTGTTTCACTCTCATATGGAGAAGAAATTTAAGATGCCTCTCAAAACGAGAATCAAATCTAGAAAAGGGAAAACTTTAGTTTACCAGCAGCAACACATTATCTTAAAGCATAGAACAAATAGTTACCTTGAAATAACCTTATTATAGCAATTCCAAGCAGCTACACTGTGGGGATGCTGTTGAACTATGTACCTTACATAATCATACCCATGTTTTGGATCTCTTGTGCTATATGCTATGTCTGGATACAAGACAGAAACACAGAATGATTTAAGCAAGTCTAAACTTACAAATCATGAAAGAAAAAAAAAAACTCAATATGGCAATACAAATGTAATTATTACGTGCACCAAATGATCGAAATTCCTCTCTTTTTTCATCAGAAATTGTGTTGTCCTCTAATTTCAAAGTGTAATTGATAAGCTCTAATGCTTCCGAATATTGTCGCACAGAAACCAATGCATTGCAGAGCTACAAATGTTGACAAAGAATAAAGCAAATCAAGTTGCAGTTGAAAGTAACTGTTAGAAAAGTCAATAGAACTCTCAAACTGAATAAAAAAAATATTCCATTAGTCGTGTTGGTTAAGTTTACAAATGTTTATAGTCGAATTGTCTGATATGAAAACATAGTATATGTAGGAAACAAAGAGTCACACGGGTGAAGGAACAGCAATCAACAAGAGAACAATTGTGATCTTGCATGTTCTTTCCCATCACTTTTATGTAAACCAGAACAGTTTACTGACATAATATCCTCTAATGTGTACTTCAATCTAGTATTGCAGCTTGCCTAATACAGGAAAACCATTTTAAACTAAAAAATTGATGATGTAAAATTTAATACAGAGGATGAAAATATCAAGGTCGAAATCCATGATGTTATTTGGCAAGGCCCAAGAGATGAAAAGGATCACCAACTATATGACAGTAATGAGGCAAGTCTACAGAAGACACAAAATAGTGTATATATGGAAACAAGATGAAATTTGGAAGTATGAATAAAACAATGTGGATGGGTGGGCAAAACTAGCGGAGTTGTTAGCAATAAATGATAGCAATATGTGAACATGTCTTAATCTGCATGCTATGATTTTCTATGGGAATTTACTGAACAAATTTTATATAAAATAGGCATATTGGCTAATTGTTGTCTTCTAGCCCATCTGTTGGGGTTGCAAAGTTGCAAACAAAGTACCACGTTGAAAACACATTGAAAAATCATGGGTTTAAAAGAGAAAGATATCTCCATTAGTATGAGCCATTTTGAGTAGAGCTCAAAAACAAATCCATGGGAGCTTAAGCCTAAAGTGGACAATATCATACCATTGTGGAGATATCTTAATTCTTTTGACCGAAACAATTGGTATCAGAGCTCGGACTGCCAAAACGACTAACAACCAACTGTGCATAAAGAGTCATGATCCAATCGAGTCACGTGAGTAGAATATTGACCTCGAAGAAAGTGGAGGCTCCCGTGTCTGGATCAAGAGGACCAAACACCAGCCAGAAAGTCTTGGTGGCAGAAAAGTTATAGTTGCGGCTAGACAAGGAAGTCCTAGTATGTATAATAAAAATTTATTGAAAGATCAAGAATATTCCTCAAACTTTTTTCGTATTTCAAACCACCCATCCTCAAACCATAGTTTAAAATCCAGGATCATATTGGGGTTCCAATCTCTCATTTGATCATCTGAATGAGACAGCATCTTGTATTGCGCCCTGCCATGTCAAGGTAGTTGGTATTTCATCATGTAATACACTATATCACTGAATGAATTATTAAGTTTGTCTGCTTGCCTCAAATGAATGCCGAACTGATATATAATCTAATCAATCCAGTGGCATCAACAACATGCCAATTGACCAATAATAGGACAGAGTTTAATTTTGAACCAGTGTCAATCAAACTAGAATACTTGACAAAATGTATTATTCGATGGGTGTGGCCTACTGATTAGCCACCACGCAAACCATTTTTTTTATTTCAACATACTATGAAGAAATTTGAAGCAATCATGGCATGCCCCCAAAGAAAGAATACAGTATTTAGATAAGGCGAGAATAACTTGGTTAAATTACTTTTGCTGAAGTTAATGATTGTAAACTCATCCAGTCTTGCAAACTATTGGAATGTTCCAATAAATTTGGAGGTCGTGAATTAATGCATTTTAAAAGGCCTGGATCAGTCTATGGCCATTAACTTGGATTTTGATACTTGAAGTGTGTCTGAGGTGCCCTCGCCATTCTTAGTGATCATGAGTTTAAGAATTTTGGATCGGTAGCTAGTAGTTGGTCAGTTCTATCCTTAAATACAGTAATCCTCTATTAGACCGCACATCATAGATTAGGAAATTTGAGCCTAGATGAGTGCATAAATCTTAAGTGGAACGCCAATCTTAAGTAAAAGAGATGTATCGCTCAAATTTAATTTCACAGTGGAGACTATTGGATGATGGACGGAGGTTAAAAGGCCTGATGAATATACTGTGATCAACTCGGGGTTAAGTATGTCTAGCAAGTAGTTAATGCCAATTAAGTAGATGTGTAAAAATTCACTACTCAGGATAGGGATGTGATAAAAACTATTAACTTTGCAACACGAACTCTTAATATATCTTAATTTGTTACCAAAGTTAGAAGAAAGTTTTTCCACCTTTGGACACAATGGATGTCATGAAATAAAGAGATTGTGGCATGGTGAAACTACGCATACAGTATACTACAACTATTATAGCTTATAATTTCCTTATATCAGTAACATTCACCAAATGAAGTTTAAAGGCGAGTATATGTGCCTAAGAGATGTAAAATATGAGAGAACATTAGAATATGCCAACATTGCACCACCATCAAACTTAGAACTTGTACGTGGAAAATCATCTATAGTCCATACAAATAAGGAATTTGGCCATCCTATGTTGTAGACTGCACGTTTATATTATTTTCCCACTATAATGATGTACATATAAAATATATCATGAAGAAAAGGCAAAGAACGTCAGGAATAAAATTACTAACATGTAAAGTAAACTGAAGATGATCTTGCTCATTTAGAAAGTCTGGCAGCGGAGGTTCTTGTTTTACCTTCGGCTACAAAACAATATCATTCAATTTGATCACTAAAATAGCAAAAATCTTTAAATGGAAGACACAATATCATGTGACGAAAATAGAGTGACATGTATAACCAATTTACTGGAGTTTCATCCTCTGAATCACTTTGCCAATCCAATCCAGCAGCCAGTGCTGCTGCTTTCTTTTCTTCTTTCAAAATTGCTCTTTGTCGAAGAGACTTTTTTGCTCTATGTGCTTTCTCCCTATATTGAAGTCAATAGAAATTTCACATAGTATAAGCCTTCTTAAGGCAAAGCAAAATGAAAAAAAGGGCATACAATATTTTACTATATTAGACTTAAAATATATAGTTTTATGAAAATAATTATAGTTCATTGTTAGATGTAAAAATAATGTGTATTGTGTAAATGGTTTCAGGCAATACATTGAAGAAATCAGTAAATACGAACAAAGATAAAGACTTACAATTCTGAAACCTTTGCCACTGGCCTGAAACCGCCAAACACATTATGCCCCTCTTGTTCATCTAACAACTTGACTCTTTCAAATAGAACACTTTTTGGTAGTTTTTTTCTTGGTCTCACCTACTTACATACATTAAATTAGTTCATAACAACTAATCACACTCTGCAACAAATCATCAGTGCAGATGAGGTAAGGAGATTGCAAAATAGAACTCATATGAATTCATCTCTACATGATTTATCATCACTGAAATATGTCAAGTATTGTCATGGCCTGTTACGATAAATTTTAATTCAACTGCCTATCTAATTTTTATGATTTTATTTTTACAAGTAAATTAATTAAATAAAATTAGATTTATAATCCAATTGCCGAAAAATGTCAAGGATTGAACCCCCAGGGACCTTAGCACAAAGATATTTTAAACCTTGACTCTACTTCATGTCCACTGTTCCTTATTTGAGTTGAAAATTCATAGTGAATAATCTTGATGGTGTTAATAAATTGAGCCAGTGCAGCCAGAAATATATAAATTTTATGAATTCCATTTAGGTAAACTTCATTCTTTAATTTGCTAATCTTGCTTCTTTTTTTCTGTTGTCTTGCTGAATAAATACTACGAAAGCTATGGAAAAGCATTACATTATTAAGCCAAAACTATGTCACCCCTGTGTATCCCAATTGATAATATGCCATAAAAGTTGGTTAATTTTGTACTAATAATAAGTATTTTAAATGGATCTCTGTCATCTTTAAATTTTCATTAATACCTCTAATTAGCCAGTCAAAGTGGTGCAGGAAAAACTCCAAGAGATGCGTTTAAGAAAGATAGTATGAACTTTACTTAGGTGACTAATAAATGTACCATTTAGGAGATGTGAGACCATTACAAATATGCATATTAATCGAGGGAGTGGGAGATCAAAGAAAACTTGATTAGAAAATAGAAACGATAAAATACAATAAAGTTCATTTAAATATAGATGAGGACATCGTAGAAGTCAGAGCCCAATAGTGTAGGTGGATTCATCTAGCCGACCTCATATAGTGGGGATAAAGGCTTAATTGTTTTTATTATTGTAACTCTAATTAGCTTAATTTAACTTTAATGATATATAGGTTAGTCTTTGACTAATCTTTCTTTTCCACCCTACTAGTAATCAACTTAGAAGCCTATTCCTTTTCTTCCCTACATCCGCTCTTTCCATTCCCTTCTTTCCTTTAGTAGAGGTAAGATAGTCTTCAAGTAAAGACAAGGCAACAAAAACAATATTTCTTCATCCATTACCAACCAAAATGGGAAAAATATTAATATTACCTTTCGATTCACAAGCTCAATCACTAAGGTTTCACGAACGCACACGTAGATTGTATCAACAAAATTTTCAATCATCCCTTTTGAATGATAAATTTTAGCCAGCTGCATCTTTATCTTCCCACTTTCCCACCAAGGTTTTGGTTGTGTAGAATTTTTTATAGGTGTTTGCTCTGAAGGATAATTTGACGTCATGATAAATAACAAACCACCAACTTGTACACAATAGCAAGATGAAAAGATAATTCATGTACTTGATTTTTGTGGAGGGGAAAGCAGATTGATTGTTTCTTGAACTTTTCCTTCTTCAAGCAGAATGGAAGATAAGATGATACGGGCATCAATACTATCCTCCATTTTAGATAAAGCTGATACATATGGGAAAAATTGTAGAGGGTTAGAGTACTATGAAAACCTTAAGCGTAAGCACCAATGCACATGCATGCAGAGATAAGTCTAAAACACTTCAAATTTGCAGCATCAGGCATACCTCACAAAGAAACAGAAATTTTCAGAACTGTAAGTTAGCATCTAGATTTTTAAGTATTCTGGCTGATCAACAATGAAATCAGCAATAGTAATGAGAAATTTCCACTGCAAAATGAAAGAAGGTACTACCTCTCATCATATAACAGTGCACCACCTACATTTTACAATACAAAGAAAAAGCAAATCCTGCTCGTAATTTAATTTCATAAAAAATCTAATTATGGAAAACATAGCATATCTGAAATCCAGGGGTTACGTATCCAGCTAAATTCCAGTACAATATATCACAAAAAGGAAAAAAGTGCAAAATGGACAATGACAAGCACTGAATAAAAAACAATGAAAAACATCAATTAGCAAGAAATCAAAAAAAAACTTCAGATAGATTATTTCTTCAGCCATATGAAAACACCCAATATTAAGTAACATAAAGAAGTCAAGAATCTCATTCTCAATTGAAGACATCCAGCCCCAAGAGCTAGCTGATTTCAATCAAAACCAATAAAGACAAAAACACAATATTACTCCCCAGCCTCACAAGCCGTTTCTGTCCGACCTTGTTACTCTATTGAGCTTCATTTCATCAACCGAGAGCCCTCTCATCTCATAGTCCAAATACCTCTCTAGCTTACACCAGCATTTCCAGCAAGGCATAACCAGGCATCACATATGGTGCATTTGCAATGATTTATGACACTTCATCATTCCCCCATATGGGGCATTGAGAAAGCTATGTATACATAACAATCTATTCTCGCATAAAAGAAAACTAACCTTCAGATGGAATGAAAATAGAATATGCTAAAAGTTATCATCACAATGCATGAAGCATCTGAGGCACACAACTGATAAAAAAATATATTAATGCTCTTTCTATTAGATCATCTTAAAATAGAAAAAGCTGATTAAAAACCAATACACATGAAGATAGATGGTTATTAGTTAGAATGATTAAGATAACTATACTTGCAAGTTCAACTAATTTTATAGAGACCTTCATAATAGAATGTAATAGCTTTTCCTCGCTCCTTCATGGATAAGAAACATTCAGCGATTTTTAGATGTATGTTTCCCTGTCAAGAATCAAACACAAGAATATCTTGAAGCAAGAGACACTAGGGAAATCACAGATATATTATAGAAAATTTTGAAATATAAAATAGCTTTTATGAATGGAACTTAAACTGACAATTAAATGACATAATAATGTCAAACGAACATGATATGGACCATTTTATCTAATTAAGACTACATCCAAGTTCTAATACTGCAGATTGCTAAAGAATGAAGCTAGTATAATCTCAATTCCCCCTTCCTCCACGTTAAAACTATGTTGTAACCCTTCCCCCTCTACACAATGCGACCTAGAAGTCTCTAAATTACTATGCGGACCTCTCAGGCAAGCATATATCAAGGTCAGAAGACTCAGTCTTGGTACCTCGTATCTTCATTAACCAAATAAATAGTCCTTAAAAAAAGAACAGAGGGCATGCTAGAATAGAAAGGTCATGGTGTACTTTGCATGAAATGCACAAAACTTTAAGCTATCAACCCGTGAAGACAGCAGTAGCATATTCTCAGGAAGTAATGGCATTCTGTATCAGTCCTGATGTCAAAGTCACTAATATGATTGGTTTCCATTCGGCATTTATAGACTATTGATTATCAAGCAAGGCCTCCAGGTAGTTCATTTTTATTGATGTTGATAATTTGAGATTTCAATGAATTGCGACTAGAAGAAAATACAAAAAACGGGAATCCTTGAAATCCTTATGGGCAGAATCCAGCTACAAGTCAAGAAGTGATGCTGCTTACAACAATGTTCCAGTACATGTTGCTTACAACAATATTCTTGTACATGCAAATTTTGTCCCATAAAGCACCACAATGCAAATTGCATTATCAGTCAATAAGTATTTTGTGAGTCCCAACTGAGAGTAAACTCATTTTTTAAACATTTATTGCAATAATGAACCCTGAAGTGGCACAGGGGATAACTCTCAGGTACAGCTTGGGAGGAGGGCATTACTTTGCTTAAATTCACATTTTTACAAAAGGACCCTATGGCCTTGGCTCCAAATCAACATGCAGTAGTTGTAGCAAGTTGCAGTGACCTTGTTTAATTGGTTGCGGCAATCAAACATTTGCACTTAATGAAACTCCCTTCAACAAGACCTCAAACCGAGCATCTTTCAAAACACTAATTGTTTTAACGAGGCAAAGTTTTCAATTCTTAAAATTGTCAATATCTGACCCAAGCCAAGACAAAAAAGTTGAAGGTTGCATTAACTTCTCATTCAGTGTAAAACAATGCCAAAACTTATGGGCATGAATCTCTCAAAGAATAATCGACCCCAAAATTTAGGGTGGATGCCTAATTGTTGTTGTTGTAATACCTATTCATGGAGCAGAGGATAATCCTCTGAGCATACGAACATTGTCATCAAGGTTGCATCCTTAAATCAAACATGGTGAACCTTAATAAAATGATTTGTTTTTGGATCAGAGATTTTCAAAACCAAAACCGAAAAAATTGAACCGTAATAGAGTAAAACCGGACTAAACCGGCCAATGTCCACCCCTCACACAACTAAGATAGACTCAGAACAAGATAAGTCCCTTGAGAATTGACAGAGGTGAAGGTACATATTACAAGTGTGCAGTAGGAATGTACAAAGCAATTACACTAGAATCATACTAAATGTAACTCCATAAGTGGTATCATGTTATAAAAATGTTGTCCTCCTTCATTAAGATAAGGAACTGAACATTAAAGATCTCCTAGCTTCATGAAATGTTTAAGAGGAATTAAATCGATAGACATGATATAGTTTATCTTACATTGGCATGATTAGGTATGTCTTTGAGCATTAAGTAAAACTTCAATGCACAATGATATTGCCTGAGATTCAAAAATGAATCTGCAACTTCAGAGATCAAGGCTCCATTGTCATCAGAACGCTCAGTTTGTATACCTTTAAGCAGACCCTGAAACAATATTCTACAAATTAATACCAAGAGAAGAGAGTATCTCATATTGTACAAGTAGCAAGAAGCACAACAAATTGATTATGGAGGTCTGAATGCAAACCCACAAGTGGAATTCTAGTCCTAGTGAAATGGAAGATAACCGAAAATCATGTTTGGAGGAAGAAGATATTTTTCAATGAGGGAAAGAAATAATACACAGCATACAAATTGACTTTTATATTAGAAAAATGTTGAGAGTGTCAAAAGCAAACCTCAGTTTGTTGCATATTTCCAAGTTGAGCATGACAGACTACCTCTTTCACCTTAAGATATAAGGTATTTTCGCTCTCCATATCACACATTGAGTAAGCACGCTCAATAAGCTTAAGTGCTTCTTTATGTGACCCATTTTGCATATAATATTCAATAAGCAAGTTAACAACATTCTTATTGAATATAGAGTGAGGATCTTTAACATAATCCTCCAAGACTCGTATAGCCTGGCCCATCATACCACACATCCGGTACGTCTGAAATAAAGTTAATATTTGATAAGAGGCTGAGTATCGATATGAGTGATAAAATCAGAATAATATTACCAAATAAAACAATAATAAAACACTAGCAAACAGAACTGGGAAAATTTTCATCATCTTATAGTGCTTCCCTCTTTATATAAGGCTCACCCATAATTGTTCTCAGGATAAACACTTACTAACTTTCCACTTAAAAAAGACTAAAACAGACAGAAGGAAAAGGAGGGTGGGCTCATGGAGATAAGGGTATGTTAAAATGTTTAGAAGCAGCACTTTTAAATAGCTTAAACTTTTAGGACAAGAGGGCATCTAAAAAGATCTTACATGGTATCACATGAAAATTAGCAAAAGGTGATTAGAAAGCTCATCAGCTCATAGAATATCTGTCTAGGTAGGCTCACTGTACATTGGCATTGTCATGAAGTCACAGTAGTAGATGCGTGATGGTTTTCCTCCATCCAAAATGCAAATATGTACGTTTTGAAATGACAAAGGATATGGAAAGAATAATGTTGCACATAGAAAAAAGTGTGTGAATAGAGTCCATTTAATTAGGCGTAAGAAATTGAAATACATATTTGTTATCTAAATTCAGCATGGTAAGGCATAAAAATTTGTTTTAGACTGCATCAAGATGAATACAGTTTTTCTTTTTGTAGTTGTTGTGGTTCAGCGATATGTCATTGCCAGAAGTTAAAACAATTGCATTTGTTATTATTTGTTCATAAATTGAGGTAGCAAATAGACTGCATGAAGATGAACAGTCAACAAGCAAGCATCTAAACAGCCATCTATAACTATGAGATTCAAGGAAATGATGCAGACAACCTCCAAATAACAAGCTTTTATTTCTAAATCTAATTAGGTGTAATAGCAAGAGAACCATACTCATTTTCAAACTAAAGGGATGTAAGTTCAAATACAAAGACAATGTAAGACAAATATCATGCATTAGATCCATCGTTGCATTTATGGTTCACATCACTAGTGTAGGACATGTGGCAGATAACCCCTACTAGAAACTATACATATAAATTTTATTTTGATTGTGAAAGACAGGTTTTTCATATGGAATAATTTGATCTACGCACAAGGCACAACATATGATGCTTTATTATAACCAACTTAATTTTTAGGGACATGTACTTACTCAGGATTGGTAAGAGAGTTATACTATTACTACAACAACAACCAAACCTTGTCCCACTAGATAGGGTCGGCTATATGGATCCTTCTTCGCCATTGGGCTCGGTTAGCAAAGTTATCCACTTAGAAAATAGGGATGCCAAATGATTTCCTGACTCTGAAAAACTGCATAGAAAAGGCATTCTAACCAAACTTAAATCTTTTTTCTGCATTTTCGTACATGCTCAAACTATAGCTTTAAATTAAAATTTAGTTGCTCAATTAGATGGCTACATCAAAAATGTAACCCACTGGGTGAATTTACCAGCAACAATTACATAATTGGGGTCACTATTAGGGGTGCATTTTAAAGTTGTGGAGTGGAACAAATGTACCCCAAAGATGAATTTTCCAACAGTGACATTAATGGTGCAACTAATTTGAGCTATCCACCTTGCTTATTTAATTTCTTTGCTCATATATTATTCATTTGACTAGGATGAAAGATTATGAGTGAATTAGAGAAATGTAATCAAGTGCTTAATTGAAAATTGCAATAAGTAATGATGACTATGGAATTCTTATTGTCGATAATGTAGAGTACAAAAATACAATTTAAGAGACTATTCTTATGCACAGCACACCCCAAATGCTTCAGTAAGAACTCCATGAAACTTCATTTCTGATCTGTTGGTCAATCCATTTTATTGTTCTAGTGTTTATGCGCTTGACATCTTAACAACTTGATTGTCAATATCAGTTCCAGCATTGGATGGTCAAAAAAAAGTAAAAGGTCATATCAGATCTGTAGGACTGGTCAAATAGGATCATTTCAAAAATCAAAAAAGTAATAAATATGCTTAGATTTGATATCGTTATTATAATTAATTTAATTGAAATTATATTATTATTGTTATTATTTGATAAAATAATATTCTAGAAAATATATTTGTACTGTCGATAGACAATGATTAATAGTTTATTAATATCTAGCCAATAATTAAAAATATTAAAAAAATACTAATTGCATTTATTAATAAAAAACAATTAAACATAATTAGATATTAATATATTTTTTACTACCATGGATTATTATTTAATATTCCATATTGTTGGGGTTACTGGAGGACATAATTTTCAGCAGTATTGATCAAAAAGAATACAACTCTTGATCAACACTTAATGATGAAGAGATAGATGATGTGCTTGGTCTACTAAATGTAGATCACATAACCAGCAAAGTTATTATCTTACAAGGTGAGGAATTTAAGTTACAATTCATGAGAGTAATCTCGTGTCAACTGTTACTAGTATTGTAGTTAAAATCTGGATAGAATTGGCTAGATTGGTTGAGTCTATCAAAATCATTTTAGTTTGACAAATTTTCAAGCCTATTTCATGCTTTCATTCATGATTTATCAACTTTTTAATTAATTTAATTTATTTTCTAGAGTTATTTCTTAATAATTTTTCAATTTCTACCCTTTGTATCGTTGAATAGAAATCTACATGAGATGACAGATTTCTTGGAAGATTGAATCAACCTCTAGTAATACATATTCAAATGAACCAATATTTATTGTTGTGAGGAAGTTTTGACAACTAAGCTTAACAATACACACTAGTCAGCATTAATATAGAAAATTTCGTAAGTTAACAAAGGGAAATTTGACCTAAATTATGCCCACTGCCCCACTTCCTAATGGCCCATACACTCCTGCTCTTTTGTCAGTTCAATACTAGTAGTCACCTAAACAATACCACCGCCAAGCACATACTTGATTAGTAGAGGATTTTCACTGACAATAGTAGTTGTGGCATAATCTTATCAATTGGAGAATGCAGTTTAATAAAGATGATGAGTGGATCACTAAATGCAAAAAATTGGTGCATGTTTCATCATCCCTATTCAAGGAAAACAACTGGCAAATTATTTATCTCATCCTCCCTAACTGAGATCCTGCACTTTCCACCTATGTTCAAGTAATCATCAAGGTATTCGTCCCAATGGTTCAAACAAGGAGAGCAACTAGCAAGTCCTGAATAACAATGCAATTACTAAGTTTAACATTTTTGTTTTATTTTAATTGATACTAGCCAATTAGTAAATGTTTTGCAAAGGGATTGAGCTTCCATATTTCCTTTTCATTTCTTAATCTAAGATAAAGGCTTATGTTATAATAAACTGTGTATGTTTGTAGATAAGAATTAATTCGTTTTTCAGAAATCTTCCCCTTCTGGATCTCCCCTTCTTTTCCTGCTTCTGCATAGAGCTGGCAGTATCAACACGATCCAACAAAACCTAATCCACAATCAATCCACATTAGAACTCATAAAATCAATTTTTAAAATATATAATTAGTGTTACAAGCAAGGAAAAGATTCAGTTCATGAATCTATCTAACGGACGATACAAACTCTTGTGCCAAATTGAGTATTACAAGCACTGGCAATATGCACTAATCTAATACATGCAAAGATCAGCACAGGAACCATTCAATTATAATTGAACTGGTGCCAAACTGAGTATTATAAGTGCTGGCAATATGTACTAATCTAATCCATGCAAAGATCAGCACAGGAACCATTCCGTTTTAATTGATCTGGGTTATAGACCAGTCAAAACTGAACCAAGTTCAAACCAATTCAAAACTTCACCTTCCTTCTCTGTACTAGAATCTTGTTGCTCCTTTTATAAACTTGCACTTGCGCAGCTAATTGAGACCATGCCTCCCTAAGCATCATAGACATTGCCTAGTGACTAGTGTTCTCACCTAGCTACACATACAACCCTCTCATCTCCTTCAACTCTCCTCCCACTCCCTCATCTCACTTCTCTATCATGATGACACCTTGGCATATCATGCAACTAAGGTCAACTCTCTTCTCTCCTTCCTCCATTAACAGAATCCACAATAGTTGCAAACCTGTAAACCACACCAATCACTGTCCTATCGGGGGTCGCCCCGTACTACCATTGGTATCATCTTCTTCTTGAGCCAACCTTTTCCTTCTCCTTGACACCACTGTTGGAAACCTTGCAGCAACTCTTGGCCACGAAATGTTGTCTTGTACCTTTGAGTCTAAGCAACCAGCACCAACCTACAACAACCTTGCTGTCTCTTTCTTCCTATGCGACTACACTAACAGTTTGTTACTAGTGTTACAATTAGTGGACCCTTTCTTCAATGAACATCATTGACACCTCCATCAGCCCACCTTCTTTACTATAGCTGATGCGGTATGGTGCACATATGAGTAGACATAATAGCATGATGACCTAATTTCTGGATGCAGGCTTTGGCCCTATTAATGATACGTTTGTTGGCCCACCTGCAATGCCTAAAACCACATACTATCCTTCTAGTAAAATGGACTTCAGAGTGGGGCAAAGATGGTGAGGCCTTACATGAAAGGTTACAAGGACAAAAGATATGGTGTTGAAATTTCATTACCCGGTGAAGACCATAATCTAGTGTGGTCAAGTTAAAGTTAACATAATATGATGTGTACAAATTTTAAGCTCAATATTAGACTATTCAACATCTATTGTGTCAGCAAAGGAACATAAAATGCATTATATATACTGGTCTCATCAAGGCTAATTTTGAATTGAACTGAGATTTTAAACCTTGATCTCATGTATTACCATGCCAATAAACAGCACATTATTCATGGTAGGAGTCTTGCATGATGTAGACATGTTCATAATTAAGTGAAGTATATACGCCCAAGACATAGGAATGAAATATCAAGTTGGTGCCATATGCCTTATACAAATCAGCAAGAGCAAATACCCTAAAAGACGATAGTTAAACAGACCAATATGCTGACTTCTTAGATTAATGCTATAAACAAAGAATAACAGAATCAAAAGTTCCATTTGGAAAGGTATAAATAACTAAATAACACAAATATCAGACCTTTGCAGCCATTTGCCGTGCTGCAGTGCTGGCAGGATTTATACCACATATCTGATCATAAGATTCTGCAGCTTTCTGGTATTCACCAAGCTCATAGTAAAGCCAAGCAAGATCAAACCTAGGGCGTACATTTTTTGGGTCTGCAGTTATTGCCTTCATAAGATAATACCTAACTTGGCCAGTATTGTTCTGCTCACTGCACCAATAAAAAATCTGTTATACAAATCAGATCAAAAAAAGGTCATTAACTACATCATAGTTTGTCACATGCAACAATGGATTCCCAACCTCACCAACCATGATATTTTGAGGATCACAATTTTACAGAAAGCATGTTTTCTTTTCCTCATAGTCATTGTCAAGCTAGGCTAGTCTCGAGTACTTAGGGTCAGCCTATATAGTTTTTTATCACTTCAGTAAATTTTAACCAAATCTGTATCACTAAAAATATTTTAAATCAATAAAATAGTTTTTTTTGTTACATTAACTAAAATGTCCTTTAGTTACCCTCTACTTCCTACACCTTACAATCTTATCTATTTAATCTTCTAACTGTAAAATTAATTGATTAGCCTAAAACATGTTCATAGAATTTTAACCTCTTTTGTCAATTGTCATCAATTAGAGCTACACCTAATTTCCCTAAAATATTAGAATTGTTCCATCCTTTCTAGTAATGTTGAATTGGAGCTACACTTAATTTCTCTCAGATATTAGTATTTTTTTATCCTTTCGAATAATGCCACACTCTACTGCCTTATTATAAAGTGTTGTTTGTCATATCATAATCTTACATATTTTCTTTGTATCTAAGGAGCACAAAAGGATTATGCAAGACTCCAAAAGCTCCTCTTCATTTTGAGTGTTCCCTTTATCATCCTATTAGCGATGTCTTGATTGATATGTTAATAGATTGAAGATAACTAAACTCATTACAATAATTCCATGATTATCCATCTTAACTTCTCCATCTATCTGTAACTTATAACTAAAACTAAATTTTACATTTCAATTTTAGTTTGACTCGAAACTATTGGTAATACATTAAATATGTTTTTCTCCATTCTTACTTCCTGGATTATCCTAGAACTTACCATATGCTTTAAACACCATTATGCAAAATTCAGATATGTTCTACGGATTCAAGTCATCTTAGAATCTATAATTTTGTCAACTTCTAAATATTATTTTCTTTAAACAAGGAGACTCAGTACTTCCTCATTCCAATCAATAACTCTCGTTGCTACAATTCTACTTTAGACTCTCTAATAATTGATCTTGGCACATCTTGATTTTATTTACCATTGGAATCCACATAATAAAAGATCATACAAGTAATCATTTCAGATTACTTTCTTTATTCTATCAATGAAAAGTTCTATACTAGAGACCATTGCTGTTTAACCTTTGTCAACTCAACGCACTCTTTAGAAGTGTTGTCAAAATGTCACTGTAGTTTGCCATTGCCATTTTATCCACCACACTGACATAAGTGTTGTCGATTCGATGTTGTGTTTTTCCTCTTACATTGTCTTAGAACTATATATATCGTCAGTCAATTTTGATTGCTTGAGCATTCCCCAAGTATTACATTATAATCTCTAAACACAATTCCTAGTCCGGAAAAAAAAAATGTGCACACCATCATGAGCTCATAAGATGTGGCAAAATCCAAAATTATAATAACTTCATTTCTTTCTCAAAACCCAAAACTTCAATGTACAACTTATACTCTCCAAAGACTATCTATATATGTCTATCTAAATCTACTCCAAGTATTAGCTTTTGAGTCATAGGTATACTGCAAAATACTTTACCTAGATTATCCCCAAACTTCCTTTCAATGTGATCATCTAACTATATTTGAGGGGCATAATAACTTACAACATTTAGTATCTAATTTTTTTAAATCAACTTTAACATAATATTTCATCACTCATTTTGTTTACTTTTACAGCCTTTTCTTTATTATCCTCACGAACATAATACCTACTCCATTATTATTTTCAACCATTCCAGCATACTAAATTTTAAAGCCTGTGTTCCTACTTCTCTATCCTTTCCAACTTATTTTGTTTCCAATAAAAATATTACATTTATATTTTCCTAGTCAATGCCCTCCAACTTTATTCCTTTCCCTGAAACTATTCCTAATTCAATGTTACTAAACTAATCCTATAATAATAGACTAGCTTCTTTACATGTACGGATCCATTATCACTTTCATGCCTCATGATTGCTATAAAAAGGGTAGGCCAGAGTGCACAAAGCTCCCACCAATGCGAGTCTCAAGGAATGGTCTATTGTACGCTACTACTTTGCAAGAGATTGTTCCTGAGACATGTATAGATCCACAACGATGAAAAGAAGCCTGACTTATTTGTATTGGTTTTTTTATCTGTAACCTATGTAATGGTCCGCTTGTGGGCAAGCTCCTGGTTCACTCTTTAGCTACCAAACTGCTTTGTGAAGAAGGTTACTGCTTATGGGAGTTAATACATTTTAATGTGGCTATTTTGACCAAATGTAACGCTCAACCTTTTCATCAAAGCCTATGACTGTCAACAGTCGTTTAAAATTATTTCATATATTAACATATAATATCTTTGAATTTTCTCCAATAAAGAGAGAGTTGTTTTAAACAAAGATTGTTTAATGTAGCCTTAATGCTAGATTTGGAAACGCTAACCGCACAGATTTACTAGATTGGAATGAGAATTGTGACATATTATGATTGATCTATAGGGAACAAATGATAACACAACAAGTGTTCCCCAAAGGATAAACAACAAGAGTGATTGTTTCTGAAATGGAAAGTAGTAATGATTTTCTGCATCAATTACCCAAATGCTGACCTACCAGCATTTAGTTGTCAATTAAACTTCAGAAAAAAACTACAACAAAAGAGAATTAATGAATCGAATAAAGTAGAAATCTAGTAGCTCACTGTGACCGAGCAACAAGTTTTTCCCATATAGTTGAATCCTTGGGAGCAAAACGTGCAGCTAACATGTCAAAGCCTAAACCTTTCCTCCTGTCGCCTTTGCCATCATATATTACACCAAGCATATAATAAGCTTCCGAAAGATTAGGTGCAAGACACACAATCTCTTCCAACAAGCGTATTGCCTGTCACGAGAAGAAACACCATCTTTTCAGAGTTATAAATAAGTCAATTGAATCAAGCTGAAAAAATAAGGTTTAGATCAAGATTAAGCAGCTATTCAGTTTCAAGTAGTTAGATAGCTTTTAGAAACCCACAATGGGGTTAGCCCGTTAGGTAGCAAATTTCCTCACAGAAAATTGCAAGGTCCTGCTTATATAATCATATGGTCTAATTCATAAAGTCCCAACGCCCATGAAGTAACAGTTTCTCCCCTTTCCCAAAAGGATACACAATTTGAGCTGAATAAAAAGTGTAGGCCACTTTAACAAGGTATTTAAGCATATGGACAAGCGGATTGTTTCATACCAACATGCGAGTATTATAGTATTGTTCCTTATAATCCAACATCCCCTAGTTTAAGAAGACCCTAGCCTCTTAAATGATGGTTGCACTCCACTCCCAATCAGACGGTGATCAATCTATACTATGAAAGATGAAAAGGTGGCATTTATCAAATCAAGCAAAGTTGGGTAGTTGAACAACCCTTTCATGAACCATCTATACTGGACAGGCGGTCCAGCACATACTGGCAGTATGAGCAGTATATCGATATAGTTTAAAATCTCAAGTCATGCCGAGGTTTCGATCCCGAACTGGAACGACATAGTTTCGGTACTATATCGTACAATGCCAATATAGTTTCGATATTTTTTAAAAATAAAAATATATTAACTAAACAAATTAATCTAGATATTTAAAAATAAATAAATAAATAAATTATATATATATATATAATTAATAGAATACTTTTATTAAGTTTTAATTAAGTCTTTTTAAATTATCTCAATCATAAGAATCAATTAAATTTATTAACGTAAGTATTTAATTAAATGATTCCTATTCTTGTTCCTCAACGAAGACTGCGAGCGTGCATGACATGCACGACGCCTCCAGAGGGGTCATTGGGCTCGCGCATCACCTCCGGATGTGTCACCTCTGGACACGTCGTCGGTCTTGCGCAACGCCTTTGAGAACATCTCCGAGCTTGCGCGATGCCTCGGAGCGAGTTGTCGGGCTCCCACGATGCCTCTAGGCTAGCCGTCGGGTTCGTGGGACACCTCTGGGCGAGTCACAGAGCTCGCACAATGCTTATGGATGGGTTGTCGGGCCACGTGACACGTCCAGATGTGTCGCAGCGCACTGTGCCTTATGCCGATATGTAGGAGGAATGAGATGTTTCATATATATCGCGCGAAACAGCTCGAAATTTTAATCCATGGGTAAGATACCACCTTGTACCATCAGGTACAGCCTACAGAACTTTGAGCTTTAGTTCATTAATTTTTAAAATTTATATTGTTAGTAAAGTGAAGACTAGTGAGACAAGTAGGTAAGATGTACAGGTTTGATGCATCGCTCACATCAATGTCAGTGTTATTTACATGGTGCTACTCTTTTTCTGTTGAATGGGTGCCACAAGCCCCTTAACAATGGGGAAAAAGAATCCAAAAGGTCCATTAATGAGTTATGTTTATCCATGTGCTAATTAAAAGAGATAATAGAATCTTGTATTTGAAAAAGAGAACAACACACACACACATATACCTCTAGGGCTTTGCTATTATATCCACTGAATAAGTACTCTGTGGAACTAAATATATACTCCTATAACTATTTATTAGATGACTGTATGATGTCATATAGGCTTTATAAAAAAAACATATCTTTTTCCATGCCCCTTCGAGAAAGAAGGTCTGATCCAGTGTGAAGAGCACTCAATGACCAACTGGCTACATGTTCCAGATATGAGTCAATTTTTTATCCTTTTAGTGTTCTGCGAAGATATGTTTGTTGTACAATCTTTGTAGGGCAGAACATGGATCTAGGTTTAGGAATTTATAATGTTAGTATGGGTAATTTCAGATTGTCTTTTCTTCAGGCTAAAACACAATATTAGATAAGATTGTACAAATTAAAAAAGGACTAATGGAGACAAATCATAGTAATCAGAAAAATGTTAACCACGAAACTACTGTGAGCTGTATTCTACAAACAATTAGACATGGAGAATATCCACAAATTTAAATAAATGCATGTTGGCCAATGACAATAAGGCTTACACTGAATTAAATGAGGAAAAGATATCTAAAGGCCACCCTCACTTATGTTTGATGACGGTAGTCACGGAATGCTAACATTTTTTTAAAATATTAACAGAAATAATAAACAAAATGACTAACTGACAATCTTACCTCATCATAGTCCTTAGATGCAATATGCATGGTGACATCATTCATTTTTCTATCAACTTCAGGGCAACGTTTATTTTTTGATCCCTTCTTTCTGCCCCTTTTCTTTGGCTGCAAATTAAAATACATATAAAGAGGCAACCATGGAGAGGTAGTTACTTAGCAATGTCATAAGGGATCAAATGCCAAATCAAATTATGTCATGAAAAATCCACGATTCATTGAGAACAATCCTCTGTTTTTTATTTCCATTTTACTAATTTTTCATTTTCCATTTATAGCACACTTTATAAGAACAGTGAAGGATCTTTTGTGTAAAAAAAAAAATTATTCGATGGTGCCAAAAAGTTGATGACAAATATTTGTTTTTATTTCTATTTATAGTTTCCTAATTCTTTATTCAGCAAAACAAAAAATTAAAAACAGTAAATTTTCAAAAACCAAACAATAACAAATCCAACTGAAAACAATCTGGTTGTTTCACCCTCATGAAGTGATACAGTCTGAAAGGTTCACTTAGACCTAGATTTCAGAAAGAATGACTTGATAAATGAATCACCCGACAACACTCTTCTGAAGACATGAACGTTATCATGAACTTTGATAATTGCCTAAACCAATGTGCTAACTGGTATTACTAATTGGCTAAACATTAGTATTGAAATATATGGCTTCCACAAGGCACCATTCATTTTATCTTCTTTTTCATTTAATTTGACAACATAGGGAGGTTTCCGCTGGCAAATTGGCAATGGTAATCCGACTGCCAGACTGATTGACTAGGTTTTCAACACCAGCAAAATCAAGATAAGTAAATTAATTCTAGAGGCATTTAATTGAGTACTAACAATCCCACTTCTGAATGATTTCTGTGGTATTAAATCTGTCACAAGAATGTTCAACACCTATCTTAAACAACAAGTCATTTAGGTTTAGAAAGCTACGACCTCAAACTTGAACAATGGAAGATAAACACATCTCACGAGTTAGGTCAATTGCAAACTCAAGTAATCCAATATCAATTTGTGCACTATGAGTAAATTGCACCATGGGTCAAAATGTTGAGAATTGAGAAACAGTGCATGCACTATAAACCATACGAGTTAATTTTAAACATTAGTAGTATGAGAAAATTAAAAGACCAGCAAACCTCTACATCATTAAAGGAGATCTAAACAGCTTGGATAATATTGTTGATATAGCTTTACATAGAGCAGCAGGAAAAGATAAATATAGCAAATTTCAAATGGTTGGATATGGGACTTAATAGTTTAAAATTGGAGCCTACTTTACATAGGAAGCACATGGTACATCATCAAGAAAATGAGGAATATTGATCCTGTGAGACAGAAGATAGAAAAAAAGAATAAAAAAATTGTGCTAAAACCATAGGAAAATCATTTAATTGCTCTTCGAACAACAAGCCACTTCTACTAGAGCACAAGGTGAAGTCATCACCTTAGCGGCCTTACACACTCTGGAGGGGGGTAAATTACCCCGTGGGGCATTTGCCCTAACTCAACGGCCCTTTACATGGGAGGTCAGGCACCCAACGAGGGGTTTTGCATCCGCTAGGAATTGACCCAAGACCTATTAGAGCAACCACACATGCAGGTAGCAACTATGCCAACCGTGGGGGCAACAAGCCACTTCTGCTCATCAAAGTTAAGTGGTGGGTGATAGAACTCACATCTCGATCCAGAGAGTATTAAATAAAGTTTCCTGGTATATGCAGGTGAATGCAGTTAGATGTATTGAATAGGACATATGTTGTATGTGGTCGCCAAGGGGGATTCACATGCAATCATTATTAAAAATATTTTAAATTTATTATATTTGTATACTATTTTCCAGTAATTAAGAATTCACTAAAATAAAACAGTCCCTTAACAGCAACTTTGAACTCCACCTACCACTTATTGGGCAATAAACAGAAATAGATCCAAGTGTTCGCTCATGACATCCTTACTAAAACTTACATTGAATTATAACATTGGCTTGTTCAAATGTTATGAATTAAATTGATATTATCAATCTATGAAAGGTAGTTTATATCAGCGACCAAATACTTCATATAGAGAAAAAATGCAACAAAAACCAAATTTTGATGATCTAGTAATACATGTTTACTTTCTATGTAACAAGTTAATAAAAACCAAATGCAAATTCGTCAATACTTTTAATAAGGGATATATAGATAAATTTCATCATTCAACATTGAAGTCCTTATTTAAGAGAGAACACCATCTCCTAAGACATCAGAAACTAGAATTCAGGTCTACTACTTATCTTATTAGTTGCTGATTTCCTTGAGTATAACTAATCTTTTATATAATATGTTCAAGGAAGCAACTCTTGTCATATACTTCATATATGCATCAAATAGAAAATAAACCAAGTCATATAACTTGCTGTAGACTCCCTTAAAATATAACCTTAAGGTAATAGAAGCATGAACCAAGAATGTTATGTAAAAGAAATGAAGCATAAACTCATAGAATCTAGAAAACAACATACAGCTCTACGTCTTCTTCGGCGACCAAAATTCATTAGTTCATTGAGCTCTTCCTCAGTGACGCCCAAAACTTCCTCCCGCCTAGATTTCTTGATAGTCTCAGTACTAAAAAAATAATTAACTGGTAGTTAATATTAAATAAGAGATTGTCATTAAGCTGATATGAAATAATCTGTGAAAACCCTTTCATTTTGTCCTCTCCACTTACTTTAGGTCAAGAAAGTGTTCAACAGCAAAATAAATTAGTTTTCAAATGTTTTGCGGGTAAAATGAAGTGATTTTCAAAGTCTATGGGTATAAAGTGGAATCATTTCTGAAAATAATCTAGGATACTTCTCACATGTTGTGTGCATGTGACAGGCCATTACAAGATGAAGTTAAGCAAGAGGGAAAGTGAAATGGTTTTGAAAAGTCTTAAGAGGTAAATGTAATGTATTAAATTTTAAGCTACAATAAGAAAATTTGGCAACACGAGGATAGAGTAAAATTTCCTCCAGCAGTAAAGAAAAGTAGTCTTTTCACTATAAATAAAAAAGAAAGTTTGATCTTTCTGAGATGCACTATGAATCAAGGGGAAAAAAAGTGATTGATTTGTTTCTTACGGCAGTTCTTGTAGAGCCTTGCGTTTCCTCTCGGCTAGGGCTTCATAATCAAGCCTTTCAAACTTCTGGTACAGTTCAATCCCGTGGTTATCGTCTTGGGCAAAGCCGATGGGGTCCATGTCGCCGTCAAAATGCAACGTGTAGCCTTCTTCCTCTTCTTCTCCTTCATATTCTTCCCTTTCCTCCTCCTCCTCCTCCTCCTCTCCGTCATCACCTTCTTCCCTTTCTTCCTCCCCTCTGTCACCGCCATCTCCTTCGAACCACTCAACCAGTTCCGAGTCTCCATTCTCCAGCGGCGCGCCATCCTCCCAGACCCTCACAGCCATCTCGCCTTCCATTCGCACAGTGTTCAGTATGAAAATATGAGAAAGAAATATTAGATGAATTAGGAAACAAGTTCCGCCCAGTCCCAGACTCCCAGCGTCCACGCCCAGCCTGCAAAGCGCCACCCGACACTAAAAATCGCAAGACTAGTAATGTTATCTATAGATGTAGGGAAGGAAGAATAATAATAATGAGACTAATGGCAAGCCGTTCGAACTCACACGGTGGAGAAGGTCGTCCACTCACGGCCTTCTGTTATAGTCAGCTCAATTCTGGGTACGCGAGAAGAAGTCGCTGCTTGCGTGAAGGAGATGATTGAGATGCCGACGATCGTTGATCGTCGCCGGGAAACAAGAAGGATGAAGGGCAGGGGGTCGACTCGACAAAGCGGAGATCTCGTCGACTCGACAAAACGCGAGAGCGAGTGGCGCTAAATTGCTGCTCGCCGGCAACAGGGGAACAGCCTCGGCGACGGAGCTCAGTGCTGCCGAAGAGGGCCGGGATATTGAATTGCTGCGAGATCGAACTTGTCTGGCAGCCGCCTGACGGCCTGAGCAAGAAACCCGCAATTTGTTAATTACCCAATTAACTACGCAATTACCATAACCTTATAAATTATTAAAATCAATTAATAGTTAATTAATCAACATTAACAAACTGTTGATAAAACTAATTAGTCATCTAATCAAACTAATTAAATCAATGAACTGATTAATACTTAATTAATGAATCCTATCCTTACCTTCCTCTTCTTCTCCGGCAGCGCGACGGAAGGATCTCTCGGGACTCGGGGGTGGCAATGGTTCCGGCGGAAGTAAGAGGGGAGGCGACGGCGAGGCTTCCGGAACGGCAGTGTACGGGTGGGAAAACAGGGACGACCAGCAGCGACCGACGCAGTTGGAGCTGCTCGTGGCAACGTCTCGCGGCGGATGATCGCAGCGAGGGAACAGGGAACGGGCGGTGCGACGCGTGGAGACGGCGGCCCCGCCGATCTGCTGGCGGTGGGAAAAAAAGGAAAGCAGCGAGCGTCGCTGGTTCGTTGGCTGCTCGCGGCGGCAGCGAGCACGTCAGCGTGAGGGCTTCTTGGACAGGGTGACGGACGGAGGTGGAGGTGGAGGTGGCGGTGGCGGCAGGGAAGAAGAGGGACTCGGCGTCGGCTGCTCGCGGGGCCTGCGGAGCGGCGCCGGCGGTCGGGCGCGCAGAGGGAGAGGGAGGACGCGGCTGTCGAGCGCGGGGAAGGGGAGAGAATGCAGATTTATCCCTTTAACCTAAAAATTTTATCAATAAAAATTAATTTATAAATTTATAAATAATAATAGTTATTTATTTTATCTATTATTATTATTAGTAAATTATTTTAAATAAAATTTTATTCAAATATCAAATTAATTTAATTCATCTATCCAATTTAATTATCCTACCAATAAATTATTTATTAATTTAATTTTAAATAGTAATTCTTTATAACAATTTATATATTTATTTCCATATGTTACATCTTGTGCAAAGACATCAAGTTCGCTAAATGCCTCGCATAACGGAATTTGTAATCTAGAGTTGATGGATTATGTTCGATTTTATTTTTAAAAAAAATTATTGAGCTTAGAGAAATTTTTTTTATAAATTCATAAAAATATATAAATTTAATGCACAAAGGTTTTAATTTTATGTATTATAAACAATTAAAATCATAAAATTATATGTTAAATTATAATCGAGATTTAAGTTTGTCGTGAACTATTTATGAGGTTGTGTAGTATTAATCATTGGTATCAGTGTTAAATTATATTTAAAACATAATATATTGTTATTTTAGATTTTTTTATATAAATTATAAATTATTTCAAAAGTAAAATTATGTGACACATGATATTATCATATCAAGCAAAGTTGATGTATCAGTAGGGCTGCGAGTGTGAGCGTTATTATTTTTTATTATAACAATATTAATTTACTTGTTGATCTAATTTAGCATAACGTGCAAATTTAAAGTGGAAATTTATAGAAAAGTAAAAAAAAAATTTGAAGTATTGTGATGTGTCATCTGCAATAGTTGAGATATATCTAATGACATGGTTAAGATTATCACAGAATTAAAAAGCGGGTAGCGCGGTCAATTGGATATATATTAAATTTATATATTTAAACACATTAGGAATTTTCATGTTCAAGCAACAGTCAATTGGAAGGAATTTCCAATTGAGTGCCTAGAGAGTTGTTGGTTGCTTGACGACTATATGTGTTCGGTCAATCGACTAGAGTATGACAACTTAGAATCATTGAAACTTTTTTTTGTATATATAAGCCATAGAGAGCTTTGAGTTAGTTATGAGACGCTCGAAAACATCCTAAATTTCTCTCTAATCTTGTGTAGCTGTGCTTAAAGTTTCAAGGTTTCAGAAAAGTTGAAGGTTCAACTCAAGCACCTCATTCCTACCACACACATCTACACATAATGTTTTTATTTCAATTACCTAAGTCTCTCTTTTTATAAGCTCCAACTGAACCCATTCAGGTCAAGTTCTCTACAACTTGAACTACCTTCTTCACTGCCATGATGGATGTTTAGTTCTAGCTCAGTTTTAAGGCATGGCAACCCAAACTCTTCTAGTCGCTTTCTACTAGCATGCCTCAGTGCTGTGCTCTTTCTTTGCGAGTGTTCACCATCTCTTTCCTCTTTCTTTACATCAGGAAGAAATGCACCATCCCTCTTGGCACATTGAGGTTTAGCATTTGATTGCTCGATGTCTGAATCTCTTAAAATTGATGCCGCAAAAGGCTTCTTCTGCTCATGCATATCACTATACCAGGATGATAGGAGAAAATCTTGATGGCATGAACTTATTGCCGTTCTAGTTCCGAGTGCCTCTTTCTCATGTTGTAGTCCCTTGGATGAGGCTAAGCAAGTATATACTCGATAATCATTTTCCTGAGCTTGAAATGAGTTGCTGAAATATCCATTTGAGACTGAGGCGGCCGGATCAGAGAGATGAATCTTAGAACCTTCAAGTCCTGCAGAACTCAAGCTCTGCTTGGCAATTGTCTCTTGAGCCTTCTCCAAGACTGACTGCAAATACTTTCCCTGAGTCTCAATCTGTTGTTGCAAATGTCTTTGTACCTTTACAGAGATGTCAAGCAATCAATAGCTGGTGTTGCTTTAGTGCTTTTCGATAAAGGATAAAGATTTCTACAAATATTCAGAACTTAAAATGTTAACATATAGAGTTGCTTAGGGATTCATGTGACTGTTCCTTTGTTTCAGTTAACTACTTCAAAAAGCATGAAGGTCTAAGCCAAAAATGTCGAAAGAAAAAGAACAAAAAGTTGTTTGATATGTTTAGATTTGCAAATTACCTCAAGTTGTTCATGTAACTGTCTCTGCACTTCAATTTGCATTTTAAGTGCCTCATTTATCTGCATGGTTCTGTAATTGATGAACCGTCAGCAAATGATCCTTATGTGTTGAAATAACTCAAGTAATATTCCTTTTACATACTTATTCGATGGGGTTGCGATGTTCATTAATGATTCATTACCATCTGGTGCCCTCTCTTGTGCCAGTGAACTACCAAACACTGTATATTAGAACAAATCACCAATTAGCAACATTAGGTTAAAAAAATAAATCATTGTGCTCTAAGACCTTACCATTTTTGTTGCTTCCATTACTTATTTGAGCCTGCACGTTTTTGCCAAGTCTGTATTTCTAGAGGACCAACAAAAGTAGGTCAGTAAATGCATTAATTACAAACAGGGAAAAATGGCGACGCGAAAAGAAACACAAAGAGTGTTCGAAGTTCGAACCTGAAGATGACTTTTTAGATGATACAAAGTTAATCCTGGAATGCCCATTAGTCTCATGATTGTTTTTGGGGTAGCCTCTGCAAGGTATAGTCTTCTTATATTACTCATCAAGATTGACCACTTAGAGATAACTGTATTATACTCACTGTCAGGTCCTCCAAGTTGGTTCACTGCCTCTGTAAATCTCTTGTGGAGCTCTGCGTTCCATTTAAGTCGAGGCTTGGCATCAGTTGAAAGAACTAGCCCTGAATCTTTGGAAGCACTTCCTCTTTGCAGAAACAATTGCCTTTCTGGGGAAAATGTTGTCTTTGGAGATAAGAGGTTGTTGTGTCCTTGATGAAGCTGATGCTGATACATCTGCGTCAGAAAATTATACAGCCATGGTGAATTAGAATAGGCCATTCAAAGACAGACAAATACATGATTCTTTTCATTGTTTTTGTCTTCCGTACCTTATTGAGAATTGGTTAGCTTCTTGTGCTGTCAATGTACTGGAAAAGCCAGGCGATGCACAGCTAGAACATCATGTGAGTTCTTGTTTAGGAAGGGACTCAAAATTCTCTTCAGTTCACTTGACAATGAGGAATGACCACGAGGGTCTCCTTATAAGCCAAATGGAAGGGGAATTTTGAGTTGTTTGGGCAGAACAGTCAACTGCAATCTACTCGCATAGCTTGAAAAGTGGGTGTGCATCCTTGCTTTAAATAGATTGTTTTCAATGCTTATAAGCTAAAGCTTCTATCTCAAGGTTTAAAAATACCATTCTGTGCTGAGGTTTTACCGGTCATTCTACTTAGTTTATTTGCTTTAAAAATATGACTATAATAATTAAAATTTGAACAAACAAGCTATAAGAATATCACATATATTAGTTAAATTGTCATTAGTTTTGGAACTCATCTCAGACTACTACTTCTCACAGATGGGAAATTATCCATCTTCAGAAATTTATCAGAATGGTAAATTTCAGCCCTGCGAGGAGGCATAACATGAAATTTCAAACCATGGCCTTGATTCATATGACAAAGGAACTAATATTTGTAAAGAATCTCCATAAAAGAAAGGTAGGAACCTGCACTGTTAATCATATCTTTTACTTGGACTTATGATTCCTGATATCTTGAGAACTTGGGAACTTCCTTTATTCTCAGGCAATTAATAGCTCATCAGGAGTTCCAAAAGGACACCATATGTGGTTGGATATGACTCTATCTTTATTTTTATTATTATTTCTTGATCTCATGGAAGCCTTAACACTCATTCAATACTGTGATCGCGATATATTCATGTTTTATACAGTTTGGAGAATTTTATTGGTTATGACAAGAGAAGGTCGAGAGCTTTATTTTGACTGTTGCATCCAGAAACAGAACTGGATTCTTACTTTCTATAAAGAACAGAAGACTCTACTGTACATAATTCCCTTGTGTGCCTTTCATGAGTGAGTAGGAGAATCTGGCATAAGAATTTGATTCCCTTCTATCCCCACTTAATTTGGTACTTATTCAGTTATCCGAAAAGAAAGAAAAGACCGGGAATCCTGAAGCTGTTCATTAGCAGTTAACCATAATAGATCCCAACAGCTGAACTTGAGACTAGCTCAAGGTTATTCAAGCAGGTCTATGTGCATGAGTTGTATTTGGTTGAAGTATTTTCGATATGGATATATAATTTACTATTAAAATCATAATTTTGTACCTCTGAATTGTAAATCTTTTAGCTTTATATCATACTTTATTACTTTGCATCTTTGCATATTCCGCATCACTTCTTTTTGAAAAGATGGCCAGGTTTACTTGCAAGGAATTTTGGTTCTTTTTTCACCTCTTGTTTTCTCCTTTGGTACAAGCTTATGGTAGTGTATATATGCATTGCTCTTATCCCTAGCTTGTAACAAAAGAGGATAGTGTCTGAATTTGCAAGACTAGAGAGACACATGCCATGAATGCAGGGTGGAATACTAGAGAGGCATGCAACAATCAATGTTGTTCTATGTAGATAGTCATTGAGACATTGATTTGTTGAACTCAATCAGCTAATGATAAAGCAAAAGGAATTAGCTTGGTTGGTGCTGACCAAAAGGAGACAAACTTGACTGCACGAGCCAGTTCCATCACTGTTTTACCACTGTGACATCCTTCTCTCGTGCAAGTGATTCGACACAAGACATTGTTCACATCCAGAAATTTTCCAATTTTCAATTGATTCTTTTTTCTTTGGAATTAGGATGAAAGTGGGCATAAAGTTCAGTTTATCATGAGAAGCACCACTTGTGAGTTTGTGATCATGGGAGAACATATTCTTTTCTCTACAATATTTTGAATATCTAGTGGTGCCAGAAAATGTTCAATGATCTATCACTCTCCATTAATGCATATAAAAAATGATAAGAATGAAGAAATATGATACGATCTCTCTCTTTTTTAACTGCAGGAATATGTGTTCCTTCTCATGTTCATAAACATATTCTGACTATGACAAGGAAAATGCTTTAAGTAGGGAGATATATTTAGTCTATTAATGATAAATGAAACATGGAAAATACTTTTCAAATTTGAGAAAAAAATCATAGTAAAATAATTTACAGTAGTTTATTTTTGGCCTTATGATCCTTGTTGATCATGTATAGAAATCGAATTTATATATTTTGCTATTTAGCTTTGGGCCAAGAATGCATATTTGTTGGGGTTGGGTCTTAATATCATGCTATTTGTTCAAGCCCGTCCAATAAAATTTATCAACCAATGGAAGATATCCACTTCATATACAGTTTTAAATTCTCGATCTTGCCAACAAGAACTACAATGTTCAATGGCCTAAATCATAACAAAAGTGAACTAATTCTTGCTTTGCAGCACTGTTTTTTCTTGGTTTCAGTAAGCTGCTAAAGTGCAAGGAAGCCTGGCAATTGTTGTAGTGATATTAGTTTGCATTAAACACTTGAAAAGAAAAGTAAGATAGGACCAAATTTATTCTTCCATCATTCAAATATTGAACAAAACGATATTTACAGCAAACTGGCATGGCACTCATGGAAGATAAACAGAATGGAACAACATTTTTAGTTTGCATCAGGCTGAGAGTTACCTCTGGTGGGTGATGTTGAAGAAGATGGCTGCGTTGAGGATGAATTTTCACTCCGGTGAGACCCCAGCAAAGAGAACCAGCCATTAAAAGGCCAAGGAACTGGTATCCAGGAGCCCCTCTCACTCCCTTCATTGCTGTTGTTGCTACCACCGGTGCTACCACCACCACCAGCATGAAGATCCTCCCTATTAGCATCATCCGAGACCTTTGACTCTTCCGAAGGCATCTGAAATCGGCAAACCGGGCATGAACTATGGAGTTCAAGCCACGGCAGGATGCAATTGCTGTGGAACTTATGCTTGCAAGGCATCTCCCTGGCTTGGGTGCCGATTACGAAATCATCCAAGCAGATTGAACAGCTCATGTTCTCCATAATCTTCACAGTGGGCATTGCCTCCACTGCTGATTTTTGAGCAGGTGGAGTGCCATAGAAATTTGGATCACTCTCTGCCAAATGCTGTAGGAGAAGCTCTAGGCTCGATCCGAGGAAGTAATCTCTCAACAAGTCGCCATTGTTGCGGTTGTTCGAGCTCTGTCCTCGTTGATGGTTTGCGTCTAGAGAGTCGTCTATGGCATTGTTGATGAGATCCATAAGTACACGTGCCCTGTCTG
>JBAMIB010000109.1:7433283-7444138 GCA_037177415.1 Kaempferia rotunda | reverse complement strand
GAGGAGGTAAATCACGGGTGGCTACTAGCCATAAGTGTAAATGGTTAAGACATAGGGGATGATCTAATGATCCTCTCGATCGAAATCAAAAAAGATCATAAAAAAATAAATTAGGAGATCCGAGTTCCGTGATTGTTATTTTACATGCACATTAAAAAAAAAGAAAAAATATTTAAAAATTACTTTATTAATACTTTAAAATATACAAACTTCTATTACTTAGTTTTCAGCTTTTTTACACAGTGCCTCTTAAATCTTTTTCACAACAACCATAATCTTTAGATTATTCTGCCTCTGAGGATAATATCTTTGCCTAGAGTTAAAGGGATATGCATTGATGCTGAATTTAATAGAAAAATTTAAATTGAGCGGTCAAAGATTGAAGTATCCATAGGTAGAAAAGTCCATAAGTTTATCTTCATAAGGGAAGTACTAATTTAGTGTTAGACGGTTTTACAGGGATGATAAAAATCACGGAGATGCACTGCAATGAGTTGCTATAGTACTTTCATAATTTATCTTGAGGATCAATAAAAAAATGTTGTAAGATTAAACTGAAATTAATTGAATTGTAAAGGTAGTGGAGGTGCGGGGAAGCAAAGTTAAGTGAAGTTAATAAAAAAAAAAACAAAATGTTTGCTACAAAACTAAAGAACTTATCTAGAAACTAAAGTTGAGTGAAGTTAATAAGAGGATACTAAGGTGTGTTTAAATATCCTACTCTCGACAGACAGATTCATTTGTTGAACTAATTTACACACATAGTAACCAATTTGATCAGTCCATCAAATTTCAACCGCCACTTGCTAAAAAATGTGTGATTTCCTCGAAATGCTACCTGTGGTTGAACTCGGAGCACAAAGCCAGAAGCAAAGGTCAGAACTAGCATTGGAGAATCTCTCTTTGAAGAATGCCATGGAATGGCTGAGTTGCTGAACTTTAATATCGTGGATCAATGGCGAAAGGTCTTGATGGCTTGATCGATTCGTTTACGACAGAGCGGGCAGCTTGTTAGGTGCACAGAGCATGTGATGCAGCAACACATGTGACCACACCTGAAACATTCAAACCAATGTTGGACATATGTAAAAGATTTAAGGATAAGTGGAATTTTCTTCCAGCATACTTTAACAACAATACTAGTTACATAATTTGGCCAGGTCTTCCCCTCGAGGAAATCTATGAACATGAAAACATGTTAAGTCATTGCTGGTTAACTTGGGATTGTATTGCAGTTGACCCCTTGGGATTCATATCGAAAGTACAACACAATTTGGCATATTTTCAAAAAAAGAGACGGCCATGATCTCTAACTAATGTATCATAAAGTCACCTGAAACCTTAGTTGAGCATTCTCCCTATAAAATTTCAAACACACAACTGTCATTTCAGTCAATTTTGATCGAATATTATTTTCAATTGATTTTTTAGCATCGTAACTGAGTGTAAGAAAAAATGTAACTTTATATAACAAATAATAGAAGTACTCAAAATCTTTGAATGACAAAGTAATAGCATATGACCAGATATCATGATGACAGCTTGAATTTCATTTTGTTTGAATTCTACAAGACTGCAATTACCGTAATCACATAGCCTTACAAATCACAGCGTTGTAAATTTTTTGGTCACGTGAAATACATTTAAGTTTCATGAAAGTTTCTAGGGATTTCAAAACTGAAGTATTACAACTATGCGATTGTCGAAACTTGGTAGCTGCGATGCGATATACTTCAATTTTCATAAGTGTTACCAGGGAGTGAAATCCTTTAATGTATGCCAACTACACACTGGCTATCACATTATTTATACTATTCCACATCCCTATAAAACTTAGCTGAGTACTCATGTCTACCAAATGGACAGCATTATATACAAAATATAATTCGATAATACGAATAGATTTAGCCTCCAGACTCCTAGTCAGTGTCTTTATATAAAATGGTTTCTCTTCTCAACTGATCGTGTCCTCCATTGATAAACAACTCAGCACATCTCGAAGGGCACGCCCATATCTTAATCAAACTAGGTTATGAATATGTGATCTCGAGGAAATCTCCTAATCAAAAGAGAAAGGAAAAAGGGGATCTAGGCGTCCAGCTTGTTAACTCTTACCAAGGTAATGTCATGAGATACAAGTAACGAGGGTAATACATGAGTCCAAGTAGCAAAGGTCACACATGAGTTGCCAAATATAAAGTTTTGAAAATTACAAAGTTTTATTTTCAAGTCTCATACAAGGGAAAGAGGAATACTCTGCATGAAAACCCCATGCGTGTTAAATAAAAGCATTCATTTAGAAGAATGGTTTTATATGCTCTCTACTCCTTTTCCAACCAAGAAATGAGAAAAATCATGTGAATGGGAGAATGTTGCCTTTGCTGGCAAGCAAGAGGCTAGGAGTGTGAAATGCAATCAAAATGTAAAAAGTAATCTTCTAACAACAAGAGAAAGTTATTAAAAACATCAAATGAAGCACGAACAAATTAAACAAATTGGAAGCTCAACAGATAATTGAAGTTATTTGAATAAGAAAAGAAACTCTTTATGTAACATGCTTACGGGACAAAAACAGCATTGTATTCTTGCTCAAGGCAGATCACACATATGTCAAATGCCAGATCTTTCTTCGCAGTATCTGGCTCTTTTTCAGACTCTTGATTCGATCCTATGAAAACACAAAGACGATGTTATTATCTTGACACCGGTTAGTAAGTTAACTTTGAAATACCTACCTTCAGAATTGCATGCTTGCCGTGCAGCAGCAGCAGCAAGAACCCTGCACAAAGCATAATAATACCATAAAAGAAAAAGGAAACTAGAACCAAAATAAGTTGTCATTAATAAAATATAGTCTAACTATTATAAAATAGGAAAAATAAGAATGAGCCTACCGACCAATTTTCCTATATATATAACATATTCTTTGAGACTGGTAACTGCTGATCAAATAAGAGCATAAGAAGCGCTAACCAAATGACAGTATATTTGGGAACAATAAGACTGTTTCTTTGACTGGTTAACAGCAAAGCAGCTATACAGAAATCGAATATAATATCAGTTTTACCAAATAATTACTATGTTTAAGAATAAACCTTTTCTGCAATTCCCAGCGTCGCCTTTTCTCAAGCACATGCTGAAGTGCATGCTTTGCAAGCAGAAAGATGCCAACAACTGTGAATCCAGCAGAAGCAGTATGATACATACTGTAGCACAGGTTCATTATTAGTGATTCCTACTCTCCTACTCAACACACATACAATTTTTTTAAAAAAAAAGTGTACTTAATGGAGCAAAACTCACCTAGCCCATTTCCCAAAATTTGCAATTAACAGATCAATATTCTTACGGGAGATGTAAAATGGACCTTTGTCCGGTCTTTGTATCCTTATTTTTCTAGCATCATCTTTTGCTGCCTATTTATAGAAACAATAAACCCCAAGGGTGTGAGAATACTACACAATTAGGAATCCATGTAAAACACCATATTATGATGATTTTAAACAGTGCAAATGTTTACTCTAGTAAGAATGCCCTTTTGATCATCAAAAACACTTCTTAAAAAGGTAGTTGATCACAAACATCAAAGGAGTTATTTACCTCACCAACAACAGTTAATGCAGTCCCAGTAGGAAGAATTTTTTCAGTTTGCTTAACTCCAAGCATCTATAATAAAATTTACATAGATTCAACATAAAATAACCTGTGTAGTAGTAAGACATTCAAAAAGAAATTATCGCATACCTTAAGGCCCTGCAAATAGTCAAGTGTCCCCCGTACCAATGACCTCCCTGATTCCTCAAAGACTTCACTAGCAACAGTTAGCACCAATCCTGTAGCACCTCGAACACCAACAACAAACACACGCCCAGTACCATCATCCTTATAATTTTGATAACTATTATTCAGCATATTCACCATAAATCATTGAAAATACTTAACAAAGAGAAGAATAGGAATATAGTTATCAAATATCAAAATTGAAGCTTGTTGCATTTATTGAATGACAAGAATTTATCAGTAATTATATATTAAATAATGACAAAGTTTTTTGACAGAGAATTTCATCCAACAGAGATTCATCACTGATGCTAAGTATTCCGCTATTCTTCACAATCAACTTTCAGTCCACGCACATTTATTGAACCACCATGATAACAAATCCAAGCCACTCAACAAATAGCACCAGCCCGGTCAACACATCATATCCAAATTCACAAATGCACACAACAAAGCACAACTTACTGTGGTCGGCGAGGTGGTGGAATTGGCCGATTAGAACAATGGCTGCAATAGCTGCTGTTCAATAGAACCCACCTCCAATTCAGCAACCCAGCGGTTACACATCCAGGCTACTACCTCCTGAATCCAGTCGGAGAAGATTTCCCTGCTGTCCACACCAAACCACATCCCTAATCTCAGCAATCCCACAATCCAGAACCTAAATATGATATTAGGTCAAGTTCCTACCTCAGATCTAGCTGCCGAAGAGGGATCTGAAGGTTGCGGCCGTGAGGAAGATTAGGGGAGCAGGGGTTGGCTGACAGCCAGCTTCGCAACGGGAAGAGATGAAGAGGGAAGAGGGAGAAGTGCAGCCGGAATGCCCCTGCTCTCCCCTGTCCAGTGACTCCGGACGGTCAAGCGAGATCAGGTGACGGCATGAGGAAAGATCGCGTCGAGTAGAGGGGCGCAAGGTCTGGATCGAGAAGAAGAAGAGAGATCGGCTCTCACTAGGTCGACGACGTCGCTTCTCAGTGGCCGGCGATCGTCAACATGCGGTGTAGAGGCAGAGGTGGGCTGCGGATTGGGGGAATTGGGGAAGAGCTCGGGGATGAATCGGGTGAGAAAAGGGGAAGTCGGCTTTATTTGGGGAGAAGAAAGGTTAGTTTAGGTATTTAAGGTTTTATACTTAGGTTTAATTCAATCAAACACTAAGTTAATTCCTCAATCAACTTCCACTTAAGGGATATTCTAAACAAGTTTCCAAAAGCCTAACAAATTCATCCTCGTGAACTCGTCATACGAGCTCCAATAAATTCCCAGAAAATTTCTAAAAATTTTTGAAAATTTCCACATCGCTAATTCTCCAATAATAAAAATTATTTAATTATTATTTATTGCAGTATCTTACAGAAAACTATCATAATAGCAGATAACTACTGGTAATACATGATAATAAGGTCAACAGAAATAAAAATGTTTTACTCCCTAAGAAAAACAAAAATGCCAAAAGATTTTGATGAAAACTATCACTCTCTACAGATTGTTCAGGCTTGAATTTTTCACCAAGAACAACAATATGAAGCTACTTCAATAGGTATGCATACACTCTCAAAGAAATAAACAGATATATGGACCTATAAAGAATATAGACTTTCAGAAGATCTTACAGAACATAAGTTCCATCAAGGACAGGAATTACACTGACCGTCACCATAATTGATAAATTATGAAAGAGTTCAAGATCTAATTGCACCATCAATACCTAGTACTATTTATGCAAAGGTGAACTTTGACCTTGTAATAAGATTGCTCCAATTTGACCTTTGTAATCAAGGTTTAGTTCGTGGAAGTTGAGTATCTGCTTACAGGATAAAACTAGTGACCCCATACTAAAGGAAAGCTTGTATCTTGCATCACCCTATTCTAGAGTTGTGTATGAAGTATTAGGTTAATGTTTCCAAAAAGTAACTTTGAACTACTCTCTTGCACGACTTCTACTAATGTATGAACCATTACAGAATTCTTGCATGTTGATTGTTGATTTATACTTTATGGATATCCACGGACAAAGAAAAAAATAGATGAATCAATTACTGCCAAGCTAGAGGTTCATACAAGTTTACACACTAAAGTGGATGAGCTTAAAAGCATTAAGTAGCATCAAAGCATCATAGCATCCAATCATGATGATAGGTGCTGAAGGATCAACAGGTAGTTTGAAGTTTGATTGCCTCAAAAAAATAGGAGCCCAACTACATTCTTGGTTCTCTTCCAGTGGAATGGAATTCTGTCAAATAGAGAGTTCCATTTTTATATCACCAAAATAAGGACGAAAATAAACTTAATGGTTTTAGTCTAGAATACTACCTAGAATGGTTGATTCAGTCGATTCAACATTATGAAAAAAAAAATGTAAGGACTCAATTTAGTTTCTTAAAAGAAAACAAAACCTATGCACTGATCAGGGATGAAAATGAGAGAAGAAAAAATCTAAAAGTAAAAGAAGATTAACATAGTTGAGTTAACAAAATGCATGCTGGTTCTTTGAAACAATCCAAATCGTTTCAATAATATTCAGTTTGATCTGTTTTAATATAGCTTTTGTTTCCTCATTAGTAGTTGTTTATAGTTGGCACTTGGTTGCACATAGAAATGAAATTTATTAGAATTTTATTTCATTAATTATCCATTCCACTTGTTTTATATATTATAAATATTGCCTCACTTCAATTATAAATATTGCCTCCTATCTTGGGACCACATCTTAAGAATTGAGATCACATATCTTAATCCTTACTAAACCAATAAAAAGGAACTTAGAACTGGCTCACGACAATTTTTACAGGGGAAATTAGGTCAACATTGTTAGATTGACATCTTCCTTCTTAATGTAAGATTGATTTCAACTAAAAAGATCAGCTGGCTTATTAAAACCTTCCTTATGACAGTTAGCCTATCTTTGACTAAAATTTGTTGACCATCTTTGGTTGCACAAGGAAAGTCTTCTCTTAGCATATAATGCAGCATCTCTAACTCTACTGTAAATCTTCTAGACCTTGTATAGGAAGAACCAAAAATAAGGATGCTATGACCAAGAACTTCTATGTCAGAAATTTTTCTAATGTACCAGTAATCCGATAGAACTAATAAGGCTCCTTCTAAGAAACACAAATAAGGAATCCCCTTGGACAGAGCAAAATGAGCTTTCTTACAAGTAAAGGGACTATTTTTCACCACGAGTAGCTGATTTCAGATTAAATTAGACTAAAACAATGACAAGAGTAACAAATCTCATGGCCAGATTCACATATATCTCAAGATTTGTTGTGCCTACTCCTAAAGGATGTACTGATATTTGACTTTGGACAGCATCTAGTAACTGACACTATGGTAAAGTCGCTCGTCGAGTAAAACTCCATTCAACAAAGCAAAAAGAACCACTATTTCTCATGGACGATGCAATTGAAGGGATTTGGTGAAAGGAAAATAAAAAAACTTGCTCGAAATTACTCTAATTTGTAGAATCTTTGAAGAAGAATAAACCTTAATTTCGCAAATCGAGCAAGGCTTTCCTCCTTCGTTCCCTTCGACCCCCCTCCAACGGCGAGAAGAGCTTGCGCGAGTCGATGTGGAGGGGAACAGGGTCGCAGTACCCACCACAGATGCTAGAGGTTGCCGTCGGCGATGAAGCGGTAATCTATGCCCTGGAGAAGACGACGAACAATGAAGTTGATGCTGGCGGCATTGGCCCCCCAGGCAGCCGCCACACACTTGGGTCAGCAGAGGGGAGGAGGCCAGGAGCGACCCAAGGACATGACTTGTCTTGTGCTGGCGGCGAGCTATGAGGCCTACAAGTTGGCGGCCAGTCGCAAGGAGGGGAGGGGAGAGATGCGGAGAAAGGGAGGAAGAGGGAGAAAGAGAGGAAGGTGGGGAGGAGGAGGGGCGACGGAAGGAGAAGGGAGGAGGAAGGGATTAGGTTTAAGGTGATCGAAGAGTTAAGAGTTGAAAATTTAAGTTTAGGTGGGAATATTTAATTGATTTTTGTTAATTAACATCATTTTTTACAGCGATTTTTACTAAACGGTTTCATAGATTGGACGAGGAAGTGCTCATAGACACCGGATTTTAAAAATACGTTGTTAAAATCAATGTCTATTACTAAAAAACGGGCGGTCATATACACCGCCTTAAAAACCGATGTCTATGAGCGTAAAAATGCGCTCATAGACACCAGTTTTTGAAAAAAAAACTAATTTAAAATACTCAAAGACACATAAAATTGCTTAAAACCGATGTTGTTCAACTTGTGTCTATGAGCGCTTTTCTTGTAGTGAGTGTTGAATGCATAATTTATCAGAAAGCAAGATCGTCAAAGCTGGAATTTGATTTTTAAGTGTGGTTGCTGGATTTTAATAGAATGGATGGCTAGATTCTGAAATGGAAATAGCTGGAATCTGATTTTGATCAAAGCTACATTTTTTAGATCAGGATCAGATGAGATAAACCTGCATGGTTTAGATATCAAAGGAAAATTATTGCTGATATCTTAATGTAGGGATAAAGACCTTTGTGCTTGAAGTAAAACAGAATGTTGCTGGAAATATCAATTCTGGGAATCTATGGGGCTGATGAGTAAGTGATTGTTGTAATTGAATTGAAACTTAATAACAAGACTTTAATGGATTTGCAGCCAGAGTCTGATACAATTTGGCACGGAAGATGAATGCTGAACAGGCTGAAATTCATAGCTTAACTATGTTTCTATTTGAGAACACTTTAAGGTGCCAGTTCCAAAATTGCAGCAGTAAGAAACAGATTGTGCTAGTTCTATGCCAAGTCCCTAATCAAATTTAATGTAATCCCAAGTTGAGTTCTGGAAATTACGGAAGTACAAAGACCTATACAAATATTATATCTGAATTCAGAACTGGAAATTATTAAAATGTTAAGCAGTGAATTCCAGATCAAAATTGAGGAGGGAGTTGGAATTGATGCAACAGTAAGCTAGCTAGAAGCTGATCTGTTTATATAAATTCTGATGAGTTAGAATTATAGAACATCAGAAGATATACTTTTAGCTAATCAAAGAACAAGTGTTGAGTATAATGGCTGAAGTTTTAGAAGCATTAAAGGCTGAATTCTGAAGTTAAGCCACAATTTCTGAAATCTAGATTTGGCATTTTTGAAGTTCAATTGTAGATGTTGTTTATTATATCAGATGAGTGAATTTAATGCTATTAGTCTCTTTTGAGTGCAAGAAGTTAGTGGTATAAATGAAGCTCACTTTTGTTAGAGCTAAAATATTGAAGCTCACTTTGAGAATGAGATGCAAGTTTGAAGTACAGAGAGGGAAAAACTATATACAAACTGAATTCAAATGTGATTGTGTATCAAGTTTGTATCAAAACTCTTAGAGTGGTGCTACAATATTGAACAATCTTCTGGAAACTATTGAACTATCACTAACAAATGGTTTTCCTTCTTTTATTTCCACAATGAATCTGGTAGCAGTGATAAAAAAAATGAAGTTGCAGAAGTTCAGAAAGTAGAAATTAGAAACTGAACTTGAATTGTGCCAAACCTTTTACTTCAAAGTTGGCAGATTTGAAACATGGAATTTCTAGAAACAATATCATTTGAAACTAGCAAAGCATTGAGCTGGAATTGAAGTTTGAACTGAGATGAAGAGGATAAGATTATAGAAAAGGAATACTTATCTAGCAAATAGAAATTTCAAAAATTGGAATTAGTTTCAGAAAGTAGCTTTGACAATAAAGTGAAGGGAAAAAGGATTGGGATCTAAATGGAAAAATTAATATTCAATTCTTGAAGCATATTTGATGGTATCATAAGCTTTGAAAGAGAAATATGGGAAGTTACTGATCTGTTTGGTGAAATCAGTGACAAATCAGCAATGGAAAGGAAATTGAAACAGAAAAAAAATAGAAAAGCAGAATGGTATCAAATTGCTGATTTCGACACAAGAGTTTTAAACTACTAATATTGCAATGCATCAACTGTATTTAGGGTTGGGATTTGAGTGATTGTCAAACAAAATGTTCTTGTGCATTTAACATCCATTGATCAGGGAGTAGGAGCTTAATCAGATTCCGGATCAAAATAGAAGTTGAAGCTGGAAATTGTCTACATAGTTCAGAATCTCATCTGAAGGGCTTAAATATAGGAACTCGATACTATTGTGATGTGCCATTTGCAACAGGGAAGTTTCAGGAATTAAGGTATTTAAAATCATAAATGAACCAGAGATATTTAAATCTGCACAAACAGGAAACAAACTTAACTGCCAGAGATTGAAACATGTTGATTGTGCAGGTTTTATGCCAACTAATTGTTGCAAATTAATCTTGATTGCTGATTTTACTTCGAGTTGCTGATGGGAAGTTTGGACTTGGTCATGGAGTGTGCTGCTAACTTGGTGCTAAGCTCAAGTTTGCATATCATGGCATTGGCTATAATCATGAAACAGAATTATAAAAGTTGGAACTTACTTGTGTATAATTCGTATCAAGCAGAAAGGGTCTTTCATGAGTTTGAACTGATCTGAATGGAGAATAGGTTCAGAAAGAAAGAAAAAAAAATATGTCATCACTCATCTACATAGTATCTAATTGTATCCATGTCTTATACTCGTACTTCCATTATAATATTTTTATGTTAGTCCTAATATTGATGCTTGCTTCCCTTGATTCAAGTTTTCTTTATTCCATTTAAACCTTCATAACTATGAATTAGATCTATAATTGTGGTGAAGAGTAGAAGATAAGCAGACATAAGGTAGAACATGAAACATGAGTAGTTTGAGTGCTCTCCATTACCAAATGCATTTGAGATTAGTTGAGAGCCACCCAAAATTACCTTGAGAGGATGTAGATATGGATATCATCTCAAGTTTATTCATGATAAATTTAAATCATTGAGTTGATGACTACGGTAAGAATTGAGTCCATGAATGCATAAGTTGTTGAAACTTGACAACCATTGGTAACTTATTTTTATTATCTTCTAATCATGATTGGGAATGTTCAAAGGGCCTACCTTCATTGTTTGTATATCTTATAACTTGCACGAGACGTTCAAGGGTAAGGGTGGGGGGTTTGATGTATTAGTTAGT